>AYEL01073188.1:0-16604 GCA_000484575.1 Olivierus martensii | reverse complement strand
TGGAGGACTACCTCTGGTCTTAGGCAGGCAAAGGCTCTCATTTTAGGATGCTCTGTTCAGCGAACTAAAGAGTTGCTTTCCCTGAATAAAAATGAGGTTAGAATTGTTACAGGGCTTCTTACAGGGCACTGTCATCTTAGACGACATCTTCATTTGATTGGGCTTGCTGATAGCCCTCTGTGTAGAAGATGTCAGTACGAGGAGGAAACTCCTCTTCACATTTTGTGCGAATGTGTGGCTCTTTCGTGGCTTAGGCATGATCTCTTGGGGGTGTATTTTCCTGTTCCTGAGGATCTTGCTACTGTCCCATTGAGGAGAATACTGTCTTTTGTTTTAAGGACAGGTTTCCTGGGATGATCTGATTGGGGGATGCACAATAGACCATTGTTGTTCGCGGTGCTTGGACTGCATAGTAGCCTATGCAGTCCAAGCACTGCAAACTGCATGTTCTACTACTACTACTAATACTACTACTACTACTAATACTACTACTAATACTAATACTAATACTACTAATACTACTACTAATATTACTACTACTACTAATAATAATAATAATAATAATAGGTATTTAAATCAGGAGTGGGCAACCTTTTTTTCTGTAGGGGGCCGTATAGAAAAATTTATGGTGGGCCACGGGTAAAACAAAAACAATTGATAATAATAGTATTTATTTAAAAAAGAGAAGGTACATAAAAACAATTGATGATGATAGTATTTATTTAAAAAAGAGAAGGTACAGTACAATTGATAATAATAGTATTTATTTAAAAAAGAGAAGATACAGATATAAACCTTTTTTTGTAGGGGGCCGTATAGAAATATTTATGGTGGGCCACGAGCCAAAACAAAAACAGGGGCTGTATAGAAAAATTTATGGTGGGCCACAGGCCAAAACAAAAACAACAATGTAGTATTTATTTAAAAAAGAGAAGGTATAGATATGTAAGTATACATAGCGTTGAATGACAAAAACAATTGATAATAAAAGTATTTATTTAAAAAAGAGAAGATACAGGTATGTAAGTATACATAGCGTTGGTATTAGATATAATAAAATAATGTGGCTCGCGGGCTGGAGGTTGCCCACCCCTAATTTAAATAATAAAAACTTCATCAACTTCATAAAAATCTCAGTGTATTAAGGAAGTTTATGATTTTATGTTGAGCTACAGATTTGACAGCTCTGGTTTAAATAATAAAAAAAATTAGAATCAAAACATGCAACAAAAATTTTGTTGCAGCTGATAACAGTGGAAAGCTAACAAACATGTGCAATTGCCAGGAGCACATATCTGATATCTAAAATTGGCTGTAAAATAATCATTTCATATTTTCTAAATGATTAAAAATATTAGAAAATAACAACTTTAAAGCCATCCTGTTACACTCACAAAAATGCACACAAAAAACAAAGCTCTAAACAGGATAAATACTTTATTAACAGAAACATTTTCGACCTTATCAGTAGGTCAACCTCAGCTGCAATGAATATACAGAACAGAGAGAAGCAACCCCCTACAAAAATAAACAATCCTGTTTAGAGCTTTTTTTGTGTGCATATTAGAAAATGTACAAATAGTGAATTACAGGTAATACTTGGCTTATGATGACTCGACTTATGAAGATTTATATTTATGACCAAAAATTATCATCAAAAATTCTCTAATCCAATCTTGCACTGGCATATACAGGGTGTTCCTAAAGTCCACCGACAAGTTTCAGGGCAGGTTCTACTTATGAAAATAAATAAAAAATGTTTAATGAGCATATGGTCTAAATTGCACCGTTTTCGAGCTATAACCCTTTAAAGCTAGCCAATCACCATCGACTACACAAAGTAACACGACGCGTCGCATTGCCAAGACGGGTCGAATTGGTTTGCTCTCCTACTTACTACTGGGCAGTAAAGGCTGGGTCTCACAGGCGTAAAATGCGACATAAATACGTCGGCGTATCAAAGGTGATGATGTCACTTCCTGTATATTGCTAGACACTGCGTCGTTACGCCGAAGATGACTGTTCTTCAACTTTATGCGCTGCGCCAAGAGTACATTGGCCATTCGTCCAATCAGAAGAGAGATTGTTTTATTTCATAATTCAATGTGGCGAGTAGAGAAGATACCGTGTGCGTGTTCAATAATGAAGCATTTCTGGAAGAAATGAGAAAATATCGATTCCTTTTACGATAAAAAAAATGTCCCATCATGATGATGAGCTATCCATGTTGAATCAGCTAACTTCAAATGATATCACAGTAATTACCAGTAGCTAAACGATGTCGTTTATTTATGTCGCGTCGTATACTTTCGATCTGAACATCAGTATGCTCGACGTTTCGTGCGCGATGCAGCGATGAGCGTACTGACGTCGCGATGAGCGTACGTGCGATGAGCGTGCGCAGTTCGTGCGATGAGCGTACTGACGTCGCGTTTTACGCCTGTGAGACCCAGCCTTTAGAGTTATAACTTGAAAATGGTTCCATTTAGACCATATATTCATTAAACATTTTTTATTTATTTTCATAAGTGAACCTGCCCTGAAAGTTTGTCGGTGGACTTTAGGAACACCCTGTATATACATATACAGTAGCTATCAGTAACAGAGGCAAGAGTGCAAAGTCGCGAATTTGAACGACTGTCAATTAATGTTACTTACAACTAAACCTAATGGTTCTAGCGACTCTGCAAATTCCAGAGTTCTGCCTGAGCTCAGGTCTATTTCTAAGTTCTAACTTAAAACTAATTAATTACAAAAAACAATTTAACAATAACGTAACGTCTAGCTGACGAAACGAAACCGAAAATCGGAACTTAAAAATACCGATTAAGTGTTAGACTAGAACAGCGTTTCTCAAACTATGGGTCGCGACCCCAAATGGGGTCACGAAGCGAAACATGAATTGCTATAAATCAGTGCTTCTCAAACTATGGGTTGCGACCCCCACTTCTCAAACTATGGGTCGTGATCCCAGGTCGCAAAGCGAAATGCTACTCAAACTATGGGTCGCGACCCTATTTGGGGTCGCGAAGCGAAATGCTGGATTTCACTTGGGTCGTGACCCATTTCGCTTCGCGGCCCAAAATGGGGTTTGCAAAAATTAAATGCAAACATTGGAATATATGTAATTTCACAAACGCCCAATATTTAACATATGACAACATATGAATTTCACAAATGCCCAATATTTAACGTATGACAACATATGAATTTTCGATTTCACAAATGCCCAATATTTAACGTATGACAACATATGTATTTTCAATGTAGTTGGCAAAAATTAAATTAAAATACTTGAATTTCAGTTTATATGTAATTTCACTAATTAAATTCAAATACTTGATTTTCAGTTTATATGTAATTTCACAAACTCCAATATTTAACGTATGACAACATATGAATTTTCGGTGTGGTTGGTTGGCAAACACTTGAATTTCAGTTTATATGTAATTTCACAAAACACCCAATATTAACTTGAATTTCAGTTTATTATGTAATTTCACAAATGCCAACATTTAACTTGACAACGTATGAATTTTCAGTGTAGTTGGTTGATTGTGTTCATCTTAGAAAATTAAATTCAAACACTTGAATTTCAGTTTTATGTAATTTCACAAATGCCCAATATTTAACGTATGACAACATGAGTTTATATGTAATTTCACAAATGCCCAATATTTAACTTATGACAACATATATCGGTGTGGTTGGTTGATTGTGTTCATCTTAATAAGTGTGTAAATGATTCACAAATGTTCAATATTTAACGTATGACAACATATGTATTTTCATTCACAAACGCCCAATATTAAACGTATGACAACATATGAATTTTCGGTGTGACTGCCTCCAATATTTAACGTATGACAACATATGAATTTTCGGTGTGGTTGGTTGGCAAACACTTGAATTTCAGTTTATATGTAATTTCACAAAACACCCAATATTAACTTGAATTTCAGTTTATTATGTAATTTCACAAATGCCAACATTTAACTTGACAACGTATGAATTTTCAGTGTAGTTGGTTGATTGTGTTCATCTTAGAAAATTAAATTCAAACACTTGAATTTCAGTTTTATGTAATTTCACAAATGCCCAATATTTAACGTATGACAACATGAGTTTATATGTAATTTCACAAATGCCCAATATTTAACTTATGACAACATATATCGGTGTGGTTGGTTGATTGTGTTCATCTTAATAAGTGTGTAAATGACTGTACTTGTATGTTTTATTTCATATTTAATACCTGGGGTCACGAAAAAGATTTGTATGTTTTATTTCATATTTAATACCTGGGATCGCGAAAAATCTCGTAATATATTTCATATTTAATACTTGGGGTCGCGAAAAATCTCGCAATGAAAAATAGGGTCGAGTGTGTAAATGATTTATGTACTTGTATGTTTTATTTCATAATTAATATCATTTTAATAAGTGTGTAAATGATTTATGTACTAGTATGTTTTATTTCATATTTAATACTATTTCATATTTAATATCTGGGGTCGCGATAAATCTCGTAATTAAAAATAGCGTCGCGAAAAATCTCGTAATGAAAAATGGGGTCGTGAATGAAAAAAGTTTGAGAAACGTCGTAATGAAAAATGGGGTCGTGAATGAAAAAAGTTTGAGAAACGCTGGACTATCAATAGCAAGTTTAAAGCAATGATTTTGAAAATATTATTTGCAAAATGTTCTATTCTTTAGCTGCACCGTTTTCTGTGATAGTTAATTTTCATTATTCGCTATTTGTTTATGAAACACAAAATGTAATACAAATTTAAATATATTATTAAACGTATTTCATGTATTTATAGTATGTCATACTGAAGAAAGATATTTTTTTAATTACACATGAAGGAATAATGGCTAAATAACCCTTTGGTGCTTTAACATTGCATCACGATGTTAAAGGAGCTTTTTTGTCACAGAAATAAATTGATAGTGCAAAGTAACCCCTAACCAAGGTAACATTGCACCATTAATGTATAGTCCTTAAAGTCCTCCAAAATATATCCTAAACGTTACAATCCTAAATGTCATTAAATCTCCAATATGTGTACATAGTGTGTGATAACATTTTTTGGACTAATTTTTAATCACAAGCCAAAATTTTGGAAAAACAAGAGATAACATGTGAAAAGTGGTGCAAAATTACCCCATTTTACGGTACTTATTAATTGACAGATAGCATGACTTTAGCTGATTTACATGCATTTTTCTAATAGCTCCTGGACTTACTCTAGTCAAGTAAATTATATTCCCAACATATTGATATTTCCATTATTCTAGCTGGAAACCACTTATACAGGGCTTTCCTAGGATAAACATAATACTTCGAAATAAAAGCATTCAACTGCAGATGAGAAATAATAATTTAATGTAATATTTTCAATTGTATAAACAACCATTTTCAGCATCAAGAATTCATGAGGTTGAATATGGTTGTTTATATAACCGAATATCAATATCTTAATATCAGCTTATGAAGATATATTCATAAGTTAATATTGAGATTCATAATTGTAATATTATGAATACATAGCAAAAATTGACAATGTTGCAAAGTTCATTATATTCTTCATTATATTGCCACTAAGAAGAATTTTTTTTAATTGTAAATTTATTTTATGCCTTGATTTCATTTGACATTTTACTCATATATTTATTAAAATGTTATATTATCATCGAATATATTGAATCCTAATTGGTATAAAAATATGTGTTCTATTTGAACAATGTATTTGAACAATAGAGCACATATTTGAACAAATGTGTGTTCTGTTTTGTTAAAGTATAAAATTGCAAGATTATTTATTAATAGAACTGCCTAATACTTTAAGTTACTACAATTGGTCGTCTTTAAAAATACAGTGATACCTTCGGATCTCACGAACGTCTCGGTTCACGAACAAATCGGTCTACGAACACCATTTGCACGAACGTCTCGGTTCACGAACAAATCGGTTTACGAACACCATTTGTCACGAACAAATCGGTCTACGAACACCATTTCCGAACAAATGAACATCTCAGTTCACGAACAAATCGGTCTACGAACACCATTTGCGAAGAAATTTTGCTTCACTTTATGAACGATGCTTAGGTTCACGAACACACCCGCACGGAATGCATAATTTTTTCTAGGAAAAAAATGTATTATTTGGATTTACATTAATTGCAATGGGAAAAATTGATTCGGATCACAAACAGGGTCAAGGAACGGATTGTGTTCGTGAACCAAGGTATCACTGTAGTTGCATTCATTAGGAAAAGCTAATTAATTATTGGGTTGTTTGAAAAATAATTTCATTTTTTTCCCACTAGTGGCATTAGTTGTATTTTTAACCTGCTAATTTCGTTCTAAGCCATAATGTTGTGAGGATCCGCAACATGGCGCTGTTGTCGATGTTAACTAAAGTCAGGTCCTGACACCAGAGGATGATTATAGTGTTCCTCAACGCTTGTATATGTTTGAATATGTTTTGAATGGTCAGAATGATGGCGAGCGTTTATCTATGAACGCGTTATTTTAATTAATTAATTGGCGTCGTCCGAGCGGTGGATGGAATAGGCCGATGTTAGAATGAAGATCGCGTGGATAAGTGCACAAGGGGTCCGGGTCGAAGGCAGGAAGAGTACACAGTATATAGGCAGTTCTATATACAATAACATTTATTTAAATAAGACATTAAACAATAAAATGATTACAAATATAAAAAGAGTAGGAAATCAAGGAAACGATTATAATTATGCTTAAGTAAGCCTAACTAATTTAGTGATGAACTTGTGAACGTATTACAGTAAAACTTCGATCTAACGTTTTCCTCGATCTAACATTCTTTTTCTCTGGTTCCGGCAAAAAATAGGGGAAAATAACATTAAAATGTTTCAATCTAACGTTCTGTCTAATGTTCAAATTTTCTGGTCACTATATCACCAAACTCATGTAAATAATTTTCGATGTAATGTTTGACAGAATTATTATTACGTCCCGTCCTTTCACACATCCTATGTAAGTCACATAGTGTACTTAAGTACAATGCACTGTATTCCGATGTTCAGTTCAATAAACGTTTTATAAAATGTAGTTACTATAACACAGTAATTTTATTTTATTTTGAATATATTTGCCAGTTTGAAAATCACAATACATGCGCTCAAGACCTGCACATTTTCTACTTTTTTGGTTGTAAATTTCACTAGTAGTCTGTTCACATTGTAAAATTTTGCAGGTCCGTGTTACCTATATATGTACGTCATTTTTATTTTGCTGTTTCCTGATCTAACGTTTTCCTCAATCTAACGTTTTTTTTTCCCGCCGTCCCCTTGGAAAACGTTAGATCGAAGTTTTACTGTATTAATATAGTAACTGTACCAAATGGGTTGTAAATCAGCAATCAGCAAATGGATTGCAAATGTATTGTCAGTGGCAACTGTACAAATGGGTTGTAAATAAGCTAACATATGTTGATTGAGCAAATGGTTGACTATCTGCATCACTCCTCAGCGCTACATACCTGGACATTGAACAAGTCAGTGGAAGAATTTCCTTCAGAGAGGACTATGTTATCTCCCTGGTCCACGGGATTCCTCGAGTACTTGCTGCTTACTCGGTATCCAAATACTCGTCAACGACTCCTCCTCTCCCCTCTCCTTTTATTTGTTGTCAGGGAAGAGCGAATGAGTCAAACTTTGACATCATTCAGATGTCGAAACTTTGGCTGTTAACAAGGAGAGTTTTTTGTTCTCCATCCAATATTTTGTTATTTTTGTTCCTCACGTAAGGAGCCATAAGGCTCATAAATTAAACGGCAAATAATTGTCGTACATTTTCATGGAAAAAAACGAAATTACTTTCCGAACAACCCAATATAATAAAGCAACAAGACAGTATCCAACAAAACTTGTTTAATTCAATTCAAATATCCAAAATCCACAAGAAAGGAAACTTAAACACTACTTAATTCTACTACTTCCACCTCCGATACAAACTTCAAACAATCGTCGATCTTTACAAGGAACTCAAATGTCACTTTCGTCAATTTTACGTCAAGACATACCTCTCGTTATCAAATCGAATAGTACGAGAAATTCGTGGAACCAATTATTCGCACTAATCGAGGCCTACCTGTAAAAGAAAAATAGGACAGGTCAAAGTTAACTTCCTCACAAGAGGAGCAGTTGCCCCAAGCATCAAAATTTTAGGGGCCTCAATTTATAACTCAATATGTTAGAAAAAATATATTTATATAGTTTTATACTATTCAAGCATCAGTATTTGTCAAAATTTGAAGTTCTCTATCAATGTGTTCACTTTTCTTGTACACTTACCATTATATATTTGTCAATTTTGCTTTTTTTTTGAAGGGCCTCAAAAATATTTGTTACCCCAGGTCCCGCATTTCCTTTGAAAGTCCCTATATATATATATCATATTCCTTTTGTATATGCATCACAACATCGCCATTAGTCGGAAAGCAAAGCCTTTCAACAATATGAATAGCCACTAGTGTAATTCACTCACTTCCAACTTAACACAATCTTTGGCATGCTAGATGATAATCAGGAGTCGCAGTGTTCATTTCTCTCATTACAATTTTTGTATCTTGTAACCCTGCCATAGCCAGTAAGAGAAATAATACTACAGATGAAAATTCCAACATAAAAAAGAAGGTGAGGAAAGTTTTAAGTTTAAATCTTTTTTTCTATTTAGCATTTTAAGTTAAATATAAACCTTTTTTATGAAAATATTAAAACATAAATCAAACATATTAAGAATTAAGAAAATCCTTGATTTACATCAGAATTGACTTATGACAGAGAGAACCCTATCGTAAATCAAGGATTACCTATAGTAAGATCAGATCCATGTGTAGATTGCAAAATTTCAATGTTGGTTATCCATCATTTTGCTTGGGAGCTTAGATATTAGGTTAATTCATAAAATAACTGTTTTTGTTATACTTAAATAATTGGATTCCCGGAATTATGTAGAGATCTGGCAGACCTTCTCTGTAACAATTCATTTTACAGATTTAGGAATAAATATTACATACAAACAAAAAGTGTGCCCATAGGCAGCCCCCTCGCGGGAAAACTGGCAGAACCAGTCATAAGGTCTATAGAGGAAACTAGAATACACAGTATATTAGAAGAGACACGCCTTTACGTCAGATACATCGACGATGTGTTTGTAAGAACACAGACCATTCGAGAGATCTCCTTAAAATCTGTACAGATGAAGCTTATGGATTGAAATTGAACTTAGAACAGAAAGAGAAGGAAGCCTATCTAGATGTCCAAATACGCATTACAAATCGGGCCATCCAAACCACCGTATACAGAAAACCTGAGAGCATAGATGTCATGATCCCAAAATGGTCAAACGACAAATGGACCTATGAAAAAGCGGCAATAAGAACGTATTTGACTAGGGCTCTCACGCATTGTAGCACAGATGCCCTAAGACAACAGGAACTCCAGAAAATCATGAAAACAACTAAAAAGCATGGATATAGCATAAGCTTAATGAAAAGACTGTTAGAAGAAATTACAAGAAATAAAATGACAGCAATGGAAAGGCGATCTGAAACAAATGACCAGCGAACTCCCTACTAGAACAACGAACAACAGAGGGTTACGAGGTAGTCCCAGACACAATGAGAGATTCGAAAACAGTTAAAAAAATACTCAAGACCCTAAAGAAGAAGCCAGCATACAAAAGAGGGAAGACCGTTTTTCAAGGACTAAGGAACGTTAAAGACGAATATAACCATAACGAACGTACAGGAATATATAGAGTTCCTTTGTAAAATTTTGACACAGGAATCATTGAGGCTTATGTTGGAGCAACACAAAGGAACTTAAAAGATAGATTAGAAGAACACAAACGAGACGTTAAACAAGGAAACTTAACAACAGCATTTACTAGGCGGGCCTATGAGAATGACGTCGTGATTAATTGGAATGAGGCTAAAATTATATGCAATATTACAGATCCGATAGAGGTAAGTATGGCCGAAAAATTGAGTAATATATAGAAGAAAATAAACCGAAGAAGTTATTAACGATATTAAAACGGTCCCGAACGCGTGGAAATACTCATTAAGACGTCAATAGATAAAGCTGATGTAAACCCATAGAAAGGAAGACTATAGAGAGATTTATCCTTGTGTCATATTTTTATTTTTATTTATTATTTTTGACTTTTATATTTCAGTACCAATTATTTAAGTATAACAAAAACAGTTATTTTATGAATTAACCTAATATCTCAGCTCCCAAGTAAAATGAAACTTATATGTGAAACGATTAGAAACAACTATATTTGAATTTGATTTATGTGGCTACAATAGAATCTTAACGAATAGAATAATTTGAGTTCATAGGACGTCTTTTGTTCTAAACATTTTATCAGTTAGTCTCTAACTGATAAAATGTTTAGAACAAAAGAAACGTTTTCGGCCTATCTTTAGCCATCTTCAACTCTAACTTAGAGTTGAAGATGGCTAAAGATAGACCGAAAACGTTTCTCTAGTGTTAAATTTAAACGTAATAAAGTATTTACTTGGACTGCTTATGAGTGCCTTTGATAATTTATAGTTATTTTTAACAAAACAAATTGAAAAGAATGAGTAAGATAATGATTTTTATTAGAAATAAATAGTGAGGATTGAACAGCTGGCATGAAGGTGCAATGGAAACACATCATGATTGAACGTTCAGTAAACAATTCAATCTTTGAAAAATTTTTCAATTTTTTTTTTGACCAGTATATAAACTGACTCCTTATTCCAAATTTTTTTGGAAAAAATTCTTTGGTTTATACATATATACAGGGTGCCCACATTTCTATGGACCAGGCATTTTTCTTGAAAACTATCGTGTATATGTGAAAACTGTAAAACACGTGTCCTGATACATTTTCCTTCCAAATTACAATCCGTCATGAAATTTTTTTCTGCGCATGCTCTAGTGCAGCGCGTACTTCAACTTTGTTTTCTCGAATGGAAGTGTATTATTTTTCTAACGGAATCTGATTGCTCCAATTTTATGTGGAATTTTCGTAGAATTATTATTTTCTTATGACCGATATTTTAGGAGATATTTAAGAATAATGGAACCATTCAAAAAAGCATAATTTGATCTATGATATTGCCAGTTTTAATGTTTTTGTATCAAGCGACTAATAAAGTTCTCTTCGATTTTTACACTACAAAGAGAAACATGATAATATGAAGTAAGATATACTTTGGAAAACGGAAATAGTTCCCATTAGCAACAATGATCTGTCTCCAATGCTTGAGCAGACTATGGATCCCAGGTTCGTAAAACTCAGTGGAATATGAACCAAAGTACTTATCTAGTGCAAGTATCACTTCATTGAAAATTTGGAATCATCATCCTCGTAGATGATTATCTAATGATTAAAACAAATGGTAATCCGAAGGTGCAATGTCAGGAATATAGAGGGTGCATTAATGTTTCCAACAAAGTTTGCTAATGGTGTCATGAGTGATCTTGTCAACATGTGGCTTGGCATTGTTCTCTAACAGAATGACATCTTTTCGGTTCACAAGTGCTTGCTTCACGGTTTTCAGTTTCTCATGCACCACATTCCAGTTGTTGATTGTGCACATTTGCATTGATTATCTGGCTAGGTGGCAGCAGTTTGCAATGCACAATAACCCGAACAGTTGACCAAACACAGAGCATAATGTTCTGTTGATGCAATAGTAGTTTCTGTTATTTGGGAGGAGATTCATGTGGTGCCAACCATCGACGATGGCAACATGGAACATCGTATAAGATTTCCTTTCATCGCAGGTCAGCACTCATCAGCTTCTCATCACAGCACTCTTCATCAGGTCAACTTCTCATCGCAGGTCAGCACTCTGTCTAGAAATAAATTCTTTCTTTGATGAGACAGCAGAAAAAAACAGGTATTTTACTCATGTCGCTTTACTAAATGCGTACAACTTTTATACTGCTCTTAAAGGCTACAATTGAAAATAAGCTTAATACTAGCACACACGAGCAGGCCACTTTACTATATATCACAAAAATAAAGTTTTTTGTGATATATAGTAAAGTGGCCTGCTCGTGTGTGCTAGTATTAAGCTTCCTTTTCATGTTGCTTTCTGAGATAGTCAATTCAGTGATCCATCATCCCACTTTATATAATTTATCAAACTGATAAAGGTGTGGTCGAATGATTTTTGTACTGCAGTTGAATGCTTCTCCCAATGTTTTGCCACTATCAGACTCAATAGCTGTCTTGAATACGTAATTGTCTTCAGTTTGTGGACATCTTCAATATGGTGTGTCTGGAAGGGTTCATCATTGCCCTTAAATTTGTTAAACCACTGTTATATTCTCCAGTCATTTACCACATTCCTATTGGATGCCTGGCATATTTTTCTTCGCGCTGCAAGCTTTCTTTTCCAGTTTAAATTTGTATAGCATACAGGTGTGAATACACATGTTTGGAGTTTCCATGTTTGACCTGCTTTCGCTGACGTCCCTGTTTAACTATGATGACCACTACCAGCCGACTAAGAGAGAAAACATTCACTAATCCGTTACCTTCCTCTCATCTATCTCACGCTGAAGGAAGAATGCTATGGAGAGCTCATGCAATTTGATCATGTGAAAATTGGACAGAATTTTATCGGTTGCCTGATAAATTTCTTCATTTTCTTTCAGTAATACCATTTTTAATACCCTCTTCTTTAAATGAATTATTTTTTCTTATTATTATTCGAAATATGATTAAGTTTATACAGTATGGTCTATAAAAGTAAAATTATGTCTTGACATGTTCACATCTTTTTCGATCTTACAAAACAATCTGAGAAAAACTTTTAATTTTTTTCATAGATTTTATTAAGCGGTGCTCAAGTGCATTCAAGTGCTCATCATAATACTAACATTGACTATTTTCTTAAACAGAAGAGAAAACATCACATTCTCCTTGGCACTAATATTTATAGTGAAATTTACAGTTCTCAACATGAAAAATTTCAACAGTTAGTTAATTAGTATAGGAATGATTTAAAATTGAGATCTATGATTTTTAATTTACTTAATCACAACCGAACTAGCACTTTTTGCAGTAAAGAACAAATATTTATTAACACAAAATTGCTAACGTTTTCGGTTTTTACTCCATCGTCAGACACATTCTATTCTTAATGGATTTGAATCAGAAGGGTTACATAAGTTGCAATGTCAACAAATATTCTTAGAACGCAGACGTTTAAAGATATAATATTTGAACTATCATCATAAAAAAATTAATAAAATAACATTTAATACTAATTATAAACTAAAACTAATTTAACTCCTAATAACATAAAAATAGTCACATAAAATATCTGAACATTAACATTATTAAAGTTCATAGCTTGGTACTCATTTCGGGCGAATTCCAAATCTCAACAGACTAATCAGTGATGAGTGATCAGAAGCAATCAGCAAGAAACTTGTCTGATTAACTCAACACTGATTGGCTTGATTACTCATCACTGTTTAGTCTGTTGAGATTTGGAATTCGCCCTTCATCTTTAAGCTATCTTTAAAACCGTTCACTTTTAGTTTGCTGCTCTTTCTGTAGGGCGTACTTCTAGGCCTGTGGAGGTTCCCAAGCTAATCTGTCATTTATTAGATTTTCAGAATTCCCACTTCTAAGTATTTCGAGGGACTTTGTAATTACCAGTTGTATACATGGCGGAATTGGTTTTATTACCTTTGTTTCATCCCATGATATGTCAGATAACAGGAGAGAGAATCAAAACAAGCATGTACAGAAAACTGACCTATCAACCAGTCCTTATTCCAAACTGGTCAAATGATCCAGTTAACTAAAAGAAAGTGGCCTTTCGAAGTTTCTACAGACAAGCTTTGACTTATTGCAGTGAAAATGAAGACTTAAATAAGAAGTTAAATTACATACGAAGGATAGAGATACAACACGGTACTGCAAAGCATTTTTAATGCAAATTATGAAAGAGGTGAAAAAGAAATTGTTTAGTAACACCCACAGAAAAGAAGATTCCGGAAGCAGTGAAGATGATTTTATACTGGTACTGTACCACCTAAAAAACTTAGGAGTAATAAGGAAGATAGTGGAGAAAAAGAACAAACAAATAGCACCAAAGAGGACCCCAACTTTATTTAATATGCTTTGAAATGAAAAAGACCCACTTAAGGAGTTTGAACGCAAAGCTGTATATAGAATACCAATTAGAGACATACAATCAAATGAAGAAGCCGAGTATGTGGGAGTGACTACTAGAACACTAGCGAGGAGGGTAGAGGAGCAGAAGAAAGACATTGCCCAAGCCAGAATCTTCACCTCACTCGCTCAAGAAGCCTTTAGTAAGAACATAGACATATCATGGGACGAAACAAAGGTAATAAAACCAGTTCTGCCATGTACACAACCGGTAATTATGGAGTCCCTCAAAATACTTAGAAGAGGGAATTCTGAAAATCTAATAAATGACAAATTAGCTTGGGAACCTCCACAAGCTTGGAAGTATGCCCTACAGAAAGAGTAGCAAACTAAAAGTGAACGGTTTTAAAAGTAGCTTAAAGATGAAATGAGTACCAAGCTATGAACTTTAATAATGTTAATGTTCAGATATTTTATGTGATTTATTTTTACGTTATTAGGAGTTAAGTTAGTTTTAGTTTATAATTAGTATTAAATGTTATTTTATTAATTTTTTATGATGTTAGTTCAAATATTATATCTTTAAACATCTGCGTTCTAAGAATATTTGTTGCCATAGCAACTTATGTAACCCTTCTGATTCGAATCCGTTAAGAATAGAATGGCCTGACGATGGTGTAAAAACCAAAAATGTTAGCAATTTTGTGTTAATAAATATTTGTTCTTTACTGCGAAAAGTGCTAGTTTCGTTGTGATTAAGTATTTAAAGTTTAAGCAGTTGATCCTAAAGTTTTCTATGATTTTTGTTATAAAGGCTGTAGCCGGGTAAGCATTGGAAAGTGGCCTTTACATCGATTTGGCTGATTTTTTTTAGAGGTTGCTTTCTGGGTAACATTTTACTTTTGACAAATATTAACGTCGAAATATCGATGGTTCCTCAGAAAAAAATATTTTCGAATTTTGAAAAATAATTTTTTTCTCGGGAACCATTGTTGCAAAATACATGAAATTAGGTTATGGTATAGAGGTACAGTCTATGACAGAAAGGTTTTGACATCTACCGTAGGGGCTGTATTAGAGAAGTAGTTTCGATTGTAAATTCTGGAAAATCTCCGCACAGCAGCTTGTAATGAAGTAGACTGTTCTTACTGCAGTAGAAATAGGGGTCGGGAATATTTCACGGAGGGGAGAATTTCTATGACGTACTTGACATGGATAATGCGATCTGTATTCTTCTTTCACTTTCCATTTTATTAAACACAGAAGACAATCTTATTTTTTATTATGCTCTTTACAAGTTATAAAAACTCAGTATTGAAATTATTATCATTATAGTTTAGATAATTGTATAATCTTTTGTTTTTTGTTCTGTGAATATAGAAGTGAAAATTTCTAAGTTTAAAAATCTTATTTCGATATGATTTTTTCATATAAAATTTGTTTTTAATTATAAGATAAAAAATACACATTAAACACTCAAAATTTCGTTTATTTTAAGTATTTTCAGATTTGCATACAGTCAATCAAAAAAGTATTGGGACACAACAAACTGTCAACTGTATAATACATAACATATTATTTAATGGGCAAAGCCTAGAACTTTGGTGAAGTTGAAAAACAATTTTTTTTATAATTTGCTATTCTTCGAATTCTTAATATTGAAATATATTGCTGTAAAACATTATTATACGCTAGGTAATGGTTATAGAATAGATTACAGAGGTGCTTTTAACTTGTTTACAGATTCCAGATTATGAAGGATGCATGCGGGATGCACCCTATTAGCTTTGCTAACTTTGCTGCCTTCAGCACTTATCATTACATGCATTTATCGTCGATATTATTAAGATCAATCGTGGATGACCTGGTGATTTTTTAGATGATACGCTCCCCCCTCTCTTCGTGCTGCTTTAGAATGTTGTAAACTATTTGCCTACTTATTTGTAATATATTCGCTATGTCTTTCACAGGCATCTCGTTGTTCCTATGATGAATGATTAGCGACCTAGAACTATTAGACGTAGTAGTTAGTATTTTGAAATAATTCGCACTCAACTTCAACTTTAAATACGGTATGAAACGACACTTCGGTATGCAACGCATCTTATTACTTAATAATTCAGTTATTGCCAATAAAGTTACGATCCTAATTTATTTCATTAATATTTTTTCCGTTATTTAATATATTAATAAAAGTTAAGTGCAAAGTATAGTAAACGAAATCGTTTTTTTGCATGTAAACGCTTAAATATGCAATATTCCTTCCACTCCCCGTGGCTAATCAATCGATGGAATGGTTTAACCCAAATTGTAGCCTACAACGATCAACAACTGAAGTAATGACTCAATCAGTTTTTGCGTATTGTACGAAAGCCGAACCTTTTCCGCTGATGTCAAAACCTTTCTGTCATAGACT
>AYEL01073186.1:0-10744 GCA_000484575.1 Olivierus martensii | reverse complement strand
ATACCGTACCACTTAAAAGACTTAAAAATGGTAAAAGAAGTGGCTAAAAAAGAAAAACGATGTCTGGCCCCTAGAAGACCCCCAACGATATTTAATTTAGTAAGTAACGATAAGGACTAATTAGCACAGATGGAGAGGAGTGGGGTCTATAGTATTCCTATTAAGGATGTACAGACACAAGAAAAAGCGACATATGTAGGTGTAAGGGGGAGAACATTAGCTTCAAGGATCGAAAAGCACAGAAGGGATATCGAGAAAGGGAAACTGAGTACATCATTGGCAATCGAGGCATATAGAAACCTAGACAATAAACTGGAAGGAAAGTAAGGTCATAAAGAATGTTATACCAGGGACGCAACCTACTATAACCGAGTCAATTGAAATAATAAAAAGGAAAGTGCCGGAGAAACTAGTTAATGACAGAGTAGCCTGGGAATTGCCACAAGCCTGGAAATATGCGCTCAGTGAAGAAATGAAACTAAAAGAGGTAAGACAAGGAAGACAAAGAGAGGACGAAAATGAATAGTACGATTTTGGAGACAGGAAAGGACATTTAGTGGCTAGAAAAACCGAAAGAATAACAGGTGTAGCAGAGGATGATACAGGAAATATATTATAGACTATTTTTATGTGTTATATTGAACTTTTTGAACTGTGATACATATATAAGCTTGTAGCACGATATGAATTTTTGAAAATTTAATGCGTTATTGTTAGGTTCGATCAAATTATTGTTGTTTTTAAATGTTAGAAAAGAATTGTGTACATTCTAAGAATGCATTTTTAAAGATGTTGTTACAATAGAATAGTGTACTTGAGGAGGGTGCGAGATGGCACCGAAAACGTTTGTACTAAGATTTCTTAATGTATTAAATGATTAGATAACCGAAACTGCATAGAGTGCTAGTGCGTGATTTACGTAAGATATTCTCTCCATTTTATGATATAGCAAACCTGTCAGTTACAGTTCGTTCTTGCTTCTTTCTTCTACTTGCAACACATGAGGTTCACTCTGATCCATCATACATCTAAAGATGATTTCTGTCACAAAATTAAAAGTACTACACTTGTGTTCCTTACTAATAATCAATAATTTTTTTCATACATTTATCATCATCATCTACTATGCTGGAAAGCTCAAATTCTCATATTAAATGAAATAAAATTCAGATTCAAAAACATTTTTTGCTAAAATTAAATAATTTAATAAGTACTCCATGTAATTTGTTATAAGTAGGAAAATAAGATTTATTTTATAAATATTGTATACTGTATACAGTGGGTGATCGGTTAACGAACAGTTCAGATAACGAACACTTTTTTGAAAGATTTTTATGTTCGGTTAACGAACACTTCACAGAACAAACTGTGGGACCCGCAGGGGTCCAACTCCTCCAATTTTTAGGAGGAAGCTGGGTCCAGACCATTGAAACCCATCCTTCAATCTTCTGATTGACCACATCATGGGTGTTGGTCAGCCTGTGATGATGGCGGCTCTATAAGTGGCCACCGCCAGATAAAAATATTCCGTGAGAATAGTTCAGGTTAATTAACCTAACGGAATGACAGGCTTAGGCCTTGCACGCTCATAGACTTATGGGTAAGGATGGAAGAAAAGTAGTTTTCCTAATTAAAATGAACTAAAAGAACGTAAAACAAATCAAAGATTTATTAAAGAAGGTTAGAGAGAGATTTAACGGATGAGAGAACAGTAGTTTTTCCCGATTAAAATGAACTTGGAGACAACTTAAACAAATCAAA
Organism: Olivierus martensii; assembly: GCA_000484575.1. Taxonomy (NCBI): domain Eukaryota; kingdom Metazoa; phylum Arthropoda; class Arachnida; order Scorpiones; family Buthidae; genus Olivierus; species Olivierus martensii. The sequence continues at coordinate 8,983 of AYEL01073186.1, read as the reverse complement.
GATTTATTAAAGAAGGTTAGAGAGAGATTTTACAATTTTTCGGTTTTAGAATGGCACCCATACCAGGTTGATTATTTGAACAATCTGTTTATTAATTTCTATTTTTGCCGGCTGCTCGAATTAAAAATCCCGAATCTTTTTCGTAGAACTTCTAAACCACGTGACGACAGAAATTCTAATCTATCAGCGTTGGATCGATGCCAAAAACCGGCGTTTTCAACTTTCGAGAAAAATTCGCTGTGAATGTAAAATATTACAAATATGAATATGTTATACCAATCGGAAAATTTTGAAATTAATATATATTATAGAGGAGGATATGAGGAATATTTGACGAAAAAATGCTGATTGCCCTCCGAAGACATTTTTTTTATTTTTTAAAAATATTCTCCATTGATGAATATATTTTTTTATTTTTTAAACTTTTTTTTCGTTATTTTCCACATTTCCTGTAGAGTAAGAATCGCGAAAAAATTACCAGTAATAGACCTTATGTACCTCTATACCATAACCTAATTTCATATATTTTGCAACAACGGTTCCCGAGAAAAAAATTATTTTTCAAAATTCAAAATTATTTTTTTTCGAGGAATCATCGGTATTTCGACGTTAATATTTGTCAAAAGTAAAATGTTACCCAGAAAGCAACCTCTAAAAACAAAATCAGCCAAATCGATGTAAAGGCCACTTTCCAATGCTTATCCGGCTACAGCCTTTATGTGATAGTATTGTATATGTAACTAAAGTTAAATATCTCAACTTTAAATCATTGTCAATAAACAATCTATGATATGGTTTTACGTATCGTAAATAATTTGTTTATTCCTAAGTTCGGTAGCTAGCAGTATGAAAGCCAATAGACAAATCCTTGGTTCAGTATAACGTATTATCCTAATATGAAAACGAATTTTAAATGGATTCTCCAATAATCTTATACTTTTTATAAATCTTAAGTTTTTGAGATTATTGGGGGAAAAAAAAAGATATTAATCAAGAAAAATGCTTGATCTATAGAAACGATGGCATCAAATTATGCCTTTCTGAATGGTTCCATTATTCCTAAATATCTCCTAAAATATCGGTCATAGGAAAATAATTCTCCTACGAAAATTCCACAAAAAATTGGAGCAATCAGATTCCGTTAGAAAAATAATACACTTCCATTCGAGAAAACAAAGTTGAAGCACGCGCTGCACTAGAGCATGTGCAAAAAAAAATTTAATGACGGATTGTAATTTGGAAGGAAAATGTATCAGGACACGTGTTTTACAGTTTTCACATATACTGGATAATTTTCGAGAAAAATGCCTAGTCCATAGAAACGTGGGCACCCTGTATATATAAAGTGACAAGATGTCCCAGATTATGTGCGGGACTGTCCTGGATTTGAATTGTTTGTCCCGCAATGAAAACTGTCCCGGATTGGATCTGTAACCTTTTTAACATTTTTGCAATGGCACAAAGCTGCTGTTTTCTCTACTTCATACTAGTTGACGTTATTGTTATTAACAGGCAACAGATATTTCTACTTGTATGTGACAAATATTGAAGATGGTAAAAATACTATTATGGAGGTTATTACAAGAAATAGCAGATTTAAAATTCAAATTAAAAGAAAGAATGGATATGCAGTATTTACCACTCACTGTAGATCACTGATGCAAGGTGATAGAAATATTTAATCATTTTGATATGAACAACACTATTCAGGAATATTTTAAGAAAATAATTAAATTTGCATTATGCTTACCAGGCATCAATGTAACGTTTTTTTGGTGTGGCAATGGAAAGTTTTTTTTGTGATTAATAAGTTTTAGATCTCAGAAAAAGTGCAACTGAGCGTAGAAACGTTGAAAGCAATATTATAAGTTAGTGCAATTTTTCCAATTCCTATGAATTTTATAAGAATATTTTATCCGTTGAAAATCTTAACAGAAATTTTAATGATTTGAAGTAATTTAAATTAATTTTAGCGCCATCTTGTAATCAGAATATTTATTAATTATTAAATCAATGAGTGGCGCCATCTATTAATTAATAATTAAACTAGAACTTTTAACTCGTAAGAATATTTCAAGTAATTAAAAATTTATTTAAAATTTCAATAAATCGAAAAAATACATATAAATAAATAATTATTTATTTAATATATAATTGGTTATATTGATGGATGTATCTATATACAGTCAAACCTTGATAAGATGCCACCATCTGTTTGGGACCGATTTTGGCAGCTAATTACGATTGGCAGTTTATCAAAAACACGTGTAGTATAGAAATGAAAATGAACTTCAAATTTATTAAATTTAATAAAATACAGTACATTTATATTTAGCATTCAAACTTAACATTTCTAAAAAACTGTACACTTTACAGTATAATATACGTACTGTATATGTACAGTATTATATAGAAAATATGTTCATCTGCTATTCTAATCCTCTACTTTGAATTCTCTATACACAATGTACACAGCTTGCTGTACAGTATCCTTATTTGCTCAGTGGACGATGGAAAGGATCTGGTTCTTACGATCTTTAATTTTCTACAACCTAGGTGTGAACCAGGCTTTAAGAGATACATGATTAACTGTTAACTCCATCTCTCCCACACACTGGTTACAAATGAATCTAAAGAGCTTTTAATACTGTATGTACAGTACTGATGAACTTCAGGATGTAAGGTGACTTACAGGCCCTTGGCAGATTAATGAAGACAAATACAATATCAAAAGGAATATTTGTTTAGACGTTTCTACTGGCATCTTATTGAGATTTGCCTATTCTATTAATATAGGGAAGATCCATTCCACCAAATTTCTTGGTGGTCAGTGAGGGTGGCAGCTTAATGGGGGGGGCATCGTATTGAGGTCTATCTGTAGTTATTTTTGATATTTTTTCTATTGAGACTGTTATTTTCTGTGTAATTAATTTTTTGTTATGGAAAAAAAGAATGTTAATTTATCAGAAGTATATGTTTTTTGTAATTTTTATATTAATAAATTCATAAAAAATAGATAATAGGATAGATCCAAGACATTTTAATGACTCAGAACTAAATAAACTAAAAAAATATTCTCATGAATGTGTTAAGCGTATTCTTTTTTAATTTTATTTGGACACATCCTGCATTCCAACATAAAACATCTGGTCACTTTATATATATACATTAAAAATAAGATGTTGAGAGATTGAAAGTTCAATTTGGCATATATGTACATTCTAGCACATTGGTTGATAATATGTCTCATTTTGCAGTGGGTGGATACCTGTTGAGAAGATATATGCCAAATCAAAATTTCGCTCTTTCAACATTTTAATTTTTATGTATTTTTTTATTATATACCTTTATTGTATTACTATTATGCATATTATTATTACTACCTGAATTATTATTATTTTTATTGTAACTTAATTTTTATTTTTTCCTTTTTCTATAACATATAATTTCCCTTGTATTATAAACTTACTGATACTTTCATAGCATTTCCAAAAATTCACATTTTCTTAATTTACATGACAGACTCCATTTCTATAGATTTTTTTTAACTTCTTCACTATCTGTAGTTTGTTTATTTATTATAAGATTAAATGATGAAAAATTACCATTTCTTCCTGCCATTATAAAGCATGTAAACTTTTCTGTGTGTCAGTAGTACATTTTTGATGTATTCAAGAATAAGATCTATTCAAGATCTTATTCTTGAATAGATCAAAAATGTTTCTGTAGTAAAATTTTTTCTCCTGATCAGTGCTGTTTATATTTTTATACAAGAGTGATCTGAAAAGTTCTCAGTCTCAACCATAGATGGCAGCACTATCAGCAATTAGGGTTGCCACCTCTCTGGATTTGACCCAGAGACTCCGGGTTTCAGCAAGTTGTATCCGGGCACCGGGTTTAAGTATTATTTCTCCGGGTTGTGTGGCAAATCCCCACATAATTATAAAAATAAATACTATTGTATATTAGAAAATCAGAACTTGTATGCAAAGTGTGTAAAAGACTGAAAAGTCTGTGGCACATATCTCGTGTACAGAATAGCTGGCGCAGTCAGTGATCAAACGTCCATAACTGGCGCAAGCACAGTACTGACTATGTGCTATATAATATCAGAGTCTAAACAGCATTAAGAGCAAGCATAAAATCGTTTTAATAGAGTAAAACGTTTTCGGACCCTTTACCGGTCCCTCATCAGTACATGTTTCATAGAGATAACTTTATAACATAACAATAACATATTTCAAAAAATAGAACATATTTAAAAAGTTCGGTTATATAGCATTCTACTACAATTCAAAAATTGTGTTATATAACATTCTATTATAATTCTAAAAGATTCAAACAATCTTAAAACAACCAAAACTATAAAAAATTTTTAAATATAAAAGCATACATTAAAAATAACATAAATATTAAGAACGTGGAACAAATAAAGTTTATATATAACGTCTAGGGCAGCGCTTCTCAAACTTTTTTCATTCACGACCCTATTTTTCATTACGAAGTTTTTCGCGAACTTTTTTCATTCATGACCCCATTTTTCATTATGACATTTTTCCCGATCCCAGGTATTAAATATAAAATAAAACATACAAATACATAAATCATTTATACATTTATTAAGATGAACATAATCAGCCAACTACATTGAAAATACATGCGTTAAATATTGGACATTTGTAAAATTACATATAAACTATAATTCAAGTATTTGAATTTAATTTTTGCCACCCCAGCATTTCACTTCGCGATCCCAAATGGGATCGCGAAGTGAAATGCTATGGGTCGCGACCCATAGTTTGAGAAATGCTGGTCTAGGGTGTAATAGCAGAGCATTGGAACTTCCTCCGTCAATAAGATGATAGTCTGTATATTAGCGGAAGAAATCAAGAAATATGTATATCGCAGTTATTATTCCATCAAGACAGAGCTGGGTGCTTAAGTTTTAGACTTACAAAGTATTAAGTGCACATCTCCATGACACAGGCAGTTCTACAAGGCTAGTGTCATTGATAGTTGTACATGTGTGTGCCATTTTTTCTAGCTGGATAGCCTCTAGAGTCGTGAGTCCTCTACCATCATAAACAGGTTTTATTATGTTAGCTTTCCTGCAATCAATCATTATATCTTCTTCATAAGCTTTAATTGCCAATGTGGTAGACATCCTTCCTGCGAGAATATCGGCTTTGTGTTCATTAAGCTTCGTACGTAGGTTCCTATTTATGCTGCCGATATAATATTGTGTGTCTTCATAATCCGGGTAGTGTACTGGGATCGAGTATATACCAGCCTTCCTATCACTCGGGACGCAGTCTTTCCCGTTTCTAAGAGTGTCAAAGATCGTGTTGCCTCTCTTCTAAGCTATTCAATATTTACCATCTTTTACAGCTCTGTTAAAAGATTTTATATAGAATAGGGTCATATTTGACAAGAGCAAATATTTGACAAGAGCAAAAGTATCTGTGTTGGACTGTACAAGGGGGTCCATTTGTGCTTGTTCAGCACAGAATCAGAAACTTTATTTAAGACACCTTGCAGTACTTTATGGGAAAATCCATATTTGCGTCCTTGGGCGAAGATATAATCAAGTTCTTTCATCCTATCCTGCCATTTAGTAATATGGGTGTAAGCCTTGATAAATTCAATCCCCACGCTGCATTGGCTGTGTTTGCATGTGGCTCGTGTCTGGTCAGCCAAGAGTAGTCTAACTTATAGGCTATAAGTAATGCATATGTGGAAAGAATATTTTTGATTATATGAAATACTTGGACCAACAACCGTGATAGGATGCAGGTTGAGCTGGCAAAGCCAGAATTATGCACAAAACACTTAATAAAATGACATAAGCTATCAAGAATTTTATGAATTCATAAAAATGCAGAAAATGCCGATTTTGTAAAGGCTGCAATGTCAAACAATTTATTTATTATATATTAACTTGATATAGATTGCATATTTTTCTTCTTGTTTATCTGTTATTATTTTATACATAAAAATACATGAAATGTTAAGGTATTTTTATTAATATGTATATAATGTGGATACTAAGTAACTACTCTGTTATCATTAGAATTATACTGTATTTAATTTGTAGGAATTTTGGAATGTGATTTTTTAATAATAATTAATTTATATAAATAAAAAATTGAACATATGGATGCATGCTTTTTTTGGTCATCATCTCCGGGTGAGACCTAGGTCTGAGGTGGCAACCCTATCAGCAATATTTTATTTCCATAAGTTGACACATCTGTGATAAGTGTTTGTGTAAAATTGCAAGTCATTTTACCAAATAGTTTTTTTTATACAGCTATCTGAAGCAAATGTGTTGTCAATATCTCTTGAAATGGATAAAATTGAGTATCGTGCAGTTATAAAATTCTTTGTAAAAAAAGATTTAATGCCAAATGAAATTCATTTGAAATTCATAAAAGTTCATGAGGACTCCTCTCCTTCATTTTCAACAATTAAGAAATGGACTGCAGAATTTAAATATGGTTGTACCAGCCTTGAAGAAATCCATGTGAAGGACATCCAAAAAGTACAACAATACCAGAAATCTTTGAAAAAGTGCATGATATTGAGTTGGATGACTGTAGGACATCCAAAAAGTACAACAATACCAGAAATCTTTGAAAAAGTGCATGATATTGAGTTTGATGGATCAAGGTGTGTGAAATTGCTGAGATTATAGGCATTTCAAAAGAATATGTAGGATATATTTTGCATGAAGAATTGCATTTGAAAAACTTTGTGCAAAATGGGTGCTATACTTGTTCATAGCAGATCAAAAATGCATTTCTATGAAAATCTCTGCTTGGAGCATTTTAACAAGAATAAAACTTATTTTATGCAGTGATTTATTATTATGAATGAGACTTGGATTCACCATTACACGCCAGACTCCAAATAGCAATCAAAACAGTGGACAGAAACCAGTTGTTCAGCATCAAAGAACACAAAGTTGGTTTCATCAGCAGGAAAGATCATGGCATTGATCTTTTAGGATGCTAAAGGCATTTTATTTATACAGAAATACTTCTTATTTAGTTATTAAATAAAAGTAAACAATAAGCCAAATAAATAAAATAAATCATTTATTTCAACTGAGGCAGGCTAGTATATTTACAAATAAGCCTTATTCAAAGTGGAAAATGATTTTATTGTAGAAGTACTTTTGACTTCAAGAAGTTATCATCAACTTCTACAATAAAATAATTTTTCCACTTTGAATAAGGCTTATTTGTAAATATACTAGTTACTTAAGTGGAAGTTTATTTGTACACTATGAGGCAGGCTATCTGGATAGTCGAAAACGTTTTTGAATAAATGATTTATCTCACTTATTTGGCATTTTTTTATTGATTATCTTGTAAAGAGTAAAACAATAACTGGGGAAAATTATTCTAATGTTTTAATCATATTAGAAAAAAGAAATTTGTGAGAAAAAATTCTGTTTGCAGAAGAAAAAAATCATCTTTCATCAGAACAATGCACCTGCCCATAAAAGTGTTTTGGTAATGGGAAAATTAAGGGATCTACACTATGAATTGTTGGAACATTGACCCTATTCCCCAGATTTGGCTCCTTCTGACTATTACCTCTTTTCAGAACTAAAACTTTTTCTCACTGGTCAATGTTTTTCTTCAAATCAAGAGGCAATTGCAGCTGTAGAGGATATTTTGCAGATCTTACAAAAAAAACCATTACAGGGATGGAATAATAGCATTGGAGCATCATTGGAATAAATATATTATCTATCTAAAGGAAGACAATATTGAAAAATAAATAATAATTTTTGAAATTATAGAATTTGAAGATAATAATTTTGAAATTATAAATTCGTTTTTCATTGTTAGGCTGAGAACTTTTCAGACCACTCTTGTATATGAGCCCCATTCTTAAAAAAGTACAAAATTAGACATAGCTTCAATAATTTTGATGAATTCTGGAATGTTTATATCAATATACAAAACAAATTTGTTTTGTATGTTAATTTAAACATTCTTAAAAAAGCCTCTCTTGTCATCTATACTAAGGTTGGTCCTAATAAGCAATCAAAATTTTTTGATAAATTTACATAGGAGATGCATCTTTATATTAAGTATGCATAAATATTAAATAGAAATAAATATTACTTTTTGCATAAATAAATGCAACAATACTTGCACATGACATTTAGTCACACCGGTCAGTATTTTTCTTCAAATCAAGAGGCAATTGAAGCTGTAGAGGCATATTTTGCAGATCTTACACTTGACATTTCTTTACACTTGCACATGACATTTAGTCATGTGCAAGTGTAAAGAAATATCAAGTGAATTACTTGCATATTCACTTGACATTTCTTTAAAAAACTTTACACTTATTGCTGATAATTTTCTTAAGGTATGTTGTACAATCTACAAGAGAGATACCATCCTGAGCTAGTTTAATGCATAAAACACAGTTGAGAAATATACAATTAACAACAAATTCTTTCAGAAATTTGTACTTTTAAATAAACTTCAGAAATTTAGACAATTTACTTTAGTTAATAAAGACCAGCTTAGCCAATGGTTTCCATTAATTACATTACAATTTATTGCCCTTCTTCTTGATGTTACAAATAATAAATAAAAATAAATTATTTCTTGTACTGCTATGATTGTTTTTTTATTACTTATATACTTAATCATTAAATAGTGAAAAATATATCTACTACTATTAAATTAAATTATCTTTTAAGATTTTGCTATATTCATATATAATAAAATTTTATTTTTGATAAACTTACAGTGACTCTCATGGTTATTCGTACGAATAGTGAAATCTTTATTTATCCTTAATTAAAAATATATAAAAATAATTCATCGTGTTTATTTTATTATTAATATTTTATTTATCCTGTCAAAAGGAAATTTAGAAAAAATTAGCTTAAAAAATGGCATAAATTAATTTATAAAAAATATTTAAAGGAAACATCGCAGCATTTTAGCTCTCA
>AYEL01073183.1:0-37826 GCA_000484575.1 Olivierus martensii | reverse complement strand
TAACATCTGAGTTAAACGACGGTCTGTGCTAATGGGAGTACTGCCCACATCAGGCAGGAGGGAATGGGTGGTCTTACCCACTGTACAATTATGCCAGCTCTCCTGCCAGTTTGTCATCGATCTGTGCAGCAAAGTACCTTTGATATAGCTGGCGGGAAGAGGAACGGTCACGGACACAACCGAACCTCTGGCCGATGACTTGGCCAAAGAGTCCGCTCTCCGGACACAACCGAACCTCTAGCCGATGACTTGGCCAAAGAGTCCGCTCTCTCTTTCCCGATGATGCCCGTGTGACCACGGACCACCGGAAAACGATAGCCCTGCAACGACTGATCTCCAGTACCCTACCTCGGATCTCCTGTACCATTCGCACTCGATGGTACCCGTCACTTAGAGCCTGAAGTGACGACTGGCTGTCGGAGAAAACCGTGATAGGCTCTGAATCGGGATGATCCAGTAGCCACTGCGTCGCCGTCTCGATCGCCAGCAGCGCTGCCTGAAACACGGAAGCCTCTCCGTTCATTCTAAACCTGGAACTGTGCACCAGTATCCCATCAGCATACACACAGTAGGCTGCACCAACATAAACGCCGTCTTTGGAACCGTCGGTAAAGATCTCAATTCCCGACATGGCCGGTTCACCAGCCTCCCAGCCAAGGCCGACCCGATGGGAGGGATGGATTGCCAAAACATCTCCATTGGAGCCTTCTGCAACGGCCGGGTACATCCATCCACAGTGCGAAGTGCCCTCTCTGACCACAAATGTGCGGAAGAAGGCAGCCTCTTGCCCCACCACCAAAGGCAAAGGCATCAGACAGGCCAAGACCAGCGCGGCCTGTGTCGAGACAGTCCGATATGCCCTCGTAATCCGTACGGCCACCGGTCTCTGTGCTCTAAGCAACAGTTCGCTCCTTTTAACGGGTGAGACTGGGTCCCACCAGCAACCGCATGCATAGCATGCCCATCGTTCAATTGCCCTCTTGTAAATAACATGGAGAGCCTTTCCAATTAGGCCATAATCCAGCTTAGCTAGCCGCAACAGCCGAACCGTCGCAAGATGCATCCGTTTCCGGATCTCTCTGATATGTGGCAACCAACTTAGCACATGATCAATCGTGACGCCTAGGTATTTGAGCTCATTTACCCTTCGGATGGGGCGCTTTTATCAATCTGATATATTGGCCGTCTGGCCAATATACCCGATCGTGCCACCGTCAGGGCCTCGGATTTCTCTGGGTCAAAAGAAAGCTTGATTCTTTTTCCCCATCGAACAAGCCGTTCTATTGCTTCATTTCCGGCCCTTTCGATAGGCTTTCTACTCGGACCGGAAATTACTAACAGCATATCATCCGCATATGCCTGCAGCTGTACTCTCTCCGGCACGACGAGCTTCAAAGCCGTGTCGGTTCGATAGGCTTTCTACTCGGACCGGAAATTACTAACAGCATATCATCCGCATATGCCTGCTCCGGCACGACGAGCTTCAGAGCCGTGTCGCCTAGGACATTCCCAACAGAGGCCCAATGCAGGACCCCTGTGGGCAGCCACGCTGAAGTCTCCTAACGTACAGAGTCGTCGGATTGGAAAACTCGACGGTCCGCTCTTCGAGGAAGCTTCTCACCAACTTGAACAGAGAGGAAGGCAGCTCCGCCTTCCTTAGTTCATCCATCACAGCCGGCCACCAGACATAGTCGAAAGCACCAACAACGTCCATAGAGACGATGGACGTGTGCAGTCCGAGCCGCCTGTTGTCCCGGATCAGGCGGACGAAGCGGAGCAAGGCTAGAGTGGTTGACTTTGCAGGCCGGAAGCCAAACTGCAACGGATGAAGGTTCTCCCGTTGTCGAAGTTGGAAGAAGACTGTCTGATGGGAGCCTATCAAGTACCTTACCCATCACCGGAAGGAGGCTGATGGGTCGGTAAGACCTGGGCAAGTCCTTCGGTTTCCCGCACTTGTGAATAAGCACATGTTCCGCTTCCACTAAACTGGGAAGGATGGGTCGGCAAGACCTGGGCAAGTCCTTCGGTTTCCCGCACTTGTGAATAAGCACAAGTTCCGCTTCCACTAAACTGGGAAATGACCCAGTCGTAGACAAATCTGATATACCGACACGAGCAGGTCTGGATCGATATGATGCAGAAGTTTAACCATCTCTGCCGTAATCCCGTCACGGCCAGGTGCTTTGCCCCTGCGCAAGACCGAGATGACGTGAGTCACCTCACAATGGGCGAGCGGAAGGTCGGGTTGCGTCCGTACGGCGCACTCCGCTCTCCGGCGAAGCTCCCGATGTTCGGGCGATTCATCTTCTTGCTCATCACTCGGAAAGAGTGAGCGGAGCAAGATCTCCATCGACTCATCGATGGAAGTGCTAAGTGATCCATCTGGTCGCCTGACAAGGCCAGGATTAGAAGGACGTCTGGCCTTGCCCGTGGCCAGCTTGTAGGGGAAACTGAACGGATTTTCATTCACCCATCTGGTCGCCTGACAAGGCCAGGATTAGAAGGACGTCTGGCCTTGCCCGTGGCCAGACGTCCTTCCCGTCCTTGTAGGGGAAACTGAACGGATTTTCATTCGACTATTTATGTAATATCTCATTGTTTTAAAAAAATGGACTTACACCACTTTCAAAATAAATAGTCCATATATAACTATTAGAATTGCAAAAAAAATATTTTTGAAGGAATAATGAAAACTATAATCGTTCTAATTTTAAATATTTTACTGGGATAAATTAAAATTCTCTAATAGAAATATGCTCAGATATGGATGTAGAATAATATATAAAACAGAATAGTTCATAGCAAGAATGCAAGATAAACTTAATCAGACAGAAATTATAATACATAATGATTAATTTTCAAGTTCATTAAATGATACATTTAACAAAAAATCAAACCTATAACAGAAAAGTAATTACAAATAAATTATCAAAATAGTTTATTTGGATAAATAAATAAACTTTTTTAGTCATAGCATGTTTTTTATGAAAACAAATCATGACTATTGCTCATGTTGTAATTACGATTACATTTGATTAATATTTGTATGAAATTTTTCTGTTATTCTGATTTGCATGTAGCCACTTATAATTTAAATTCAATAATAAAGATTACATAAAAGAATCAACAAAAATCTTATATATAAAATTATTTGTACACAAATTGATCCCTAACTCCTCTTATTTTTAGATCCAATTATGAAGAAATTTTTAGGGGATCTTAATCTAAGAAACATCCCTATTTCAATTGAAATCAAACAATATAATTATAGAATGTTTCAGGAGGAAAAGAAGAAGAAAAATACTTTTTCTCAATCTTTTGCTTTTCAAATTGTCAATTAATAAAAGAACTTTGAAAAGCAGTTCAAAGTTTTTTTATTAATTGTATTTGAAATTTCAAAGAAACTTTCTGCACTTCAGTATCAAAACTGTTCCATGAGATTTTAATGGCACTTTATAGAAATATTGGGGACAATGACTAGAAATTAGTTGTCTATTATTATTTCTTCATAAAATTAAAGGGGACTTTAATTTTAAGCGATTAAAGTCCCCTTTTATTAAATTAAATTGGGAACTACCACGCAGATACAAAAAATTATAAAATACAGTGAAACCCTCGCGTGCGTTCCCGTATCGTACGACTTTCCCGCTTTAAACGTCTATTTTCGGAAGTCCGAGCATTTTCTTATACATGCAATGTAAAACTTTCCCTTGACTTTCCCGCTTTAATGTCTATTTTCGGAAGTCTGAGCATTTTCCTATACTTGCAATGTAAAATTTTGTTTCAGGAGTCCGAACATTTTCCTATACTTGCAATGTAAAACTTTCCCTCTTCCTGTTTTAATTATGTATATACGATCGTCCTACATTGACTTTTAATAGGCTTTCCACGTTTCAACGATATCTCCGCGATTACTATAGTAGAACAAGTGCATCATGGGTAAAATCCATGATCGGAAGAGTATTATTAAATGTGCAAGGTAAGCTTTTGATTCATTACCCAAGGGATAGTGATTGTTTACAATTAGCTGCTCCACGGATTGTAAAACACAACAATTGTGGGTGAAGTGAATCTCTAGTTATTGTCAACCTACATGTTTAGGTTATCTTTGTGAATTATATATTTATAAATTTTTTCGAAACATATATCTTTTGTGAAGCGATGCACTGGCCATATTAGGATCAGGGTGTTCCTAATATGGTCACTTGCAAAGGTTTTGAAAACATGATACCTCTTGTAATTCAAGTCATTTAAGTTAAATGAAACTACATTCAAGATGGCAACATGAAGTAATATAATATGTATTTTGCTCATTTTAATTTTGCCCATAACATAGTTAAAATTTTAAAATACTGTTAACGTGGCCATATTTGGTACACTTACCTTATATGAAATCTTCTAATTCCCCGAATATTTTCCAAAAGCATCAGTGCAGGCATATATTATCAAACAAAGTTCTTCTATATTGCACTCTCGAAAAATAGACAATCTTATATGTTATTAAATCTATATGATATATATATATATGTAACGGGATACTCGTTACAAGACTAACCTATAGAGGTCGTTGTAAAAGAAAGAGATAAAATAAAAAAGGAGAAACCGTTAGTAACGGTTTAGAGTTGTTTTAAAAACTGTGTAGTTTCAATGGTTATATAAGTCGACAGGATATTCCGGCGGAATGTAATAATAATAATAATAATAATAATAATAGCAAAAAGTTTCGATGCAGAACGGTGGAGAAGGAAGAAAAAATTAATAATTTTAGGCTATTTCTGTAGTATTGTTCGCATAAATAATTTTATATTAAAAAATGGCACTTTAGAAAACTTTAAAAAGAACTTAAATGTTAGAAAATAATTTATAAAAAGGAAAAAAATAAAATAAATTTGTTCGTAATGAAGAGAAAATTCGGTGCTGGCATGTACAGTAAATTATAAATTTATACTCGAAATGATCGTTTAAAATATTAATTAATGGAAAATCCTCTATAAAGAGAGAAAGAGAGTGAGAGGAGAAGATTTTTTTTTTTCTTTTCAAAGTTTCGTTATTTTATCATTTATGAAGCGAAGAAAGTAAAACAAAAATTATATACTTTGATATAGGTTAATTGCTTTTTAAAAATTGATGGTTTAAGTAGCAGAATCTTATCTATTATTTAATATAAATGCTGTAGTTATAATTATTGAAGTATGCATGAGTTGCACTCAACGATTCGCACAGTTAAAGTTAGTAAAAGTTAGTTTATAATTAAGAATTAAAATGAGATATGTTTATTGCCTGTTATTAATAAAAGAGTGGGAAGAGGGAGAAGGTATTTAAGTTATCGTTCTTTAGTATACAAAAGAAAATCTTAATTATCACATGTTGCTGCTCAATCTAGCTTCTACCATCATTTATGATTAAGCTATCATTATTGTAAAGGAGAGTGTGTGTGCGTACAGTATATGATGGGCTACTGATTGAAGCCACCAGCCTGCAGGCTGTTCTTGTGTGCGTAGGAGCTACACAAATCGGCAGAGAAAAAGAGAGAATTAATCGTTCGGTGTGTCAAGTCTGTCGGCTGTTTGTGTTAGTGTGGCATGATGTATGGTTGCCCGCAGCACCTATCCACTCCCTGTGAAAACCCAAGCCAGTGTCATGTCCTGATGCGGTCCGCCATTGTTAGTGTTGGTTTTTTCCCTATCTATCTATTCCTCCTTGACGTTTCGGCTTGCAACTAAATTCCTCCACCCTGGTGTCTCCAGCTGGTAGCTTTCTCATGAACACCCACCCATCGGGTGCTGGAGAGCGCCTGCACTAGACAAGACAATTAATTTCAAACACGCAAACACTGATGGAAAATAGCGTCAATCTAACAGATGGTTGAAGTCAAGAAGTCGCATTTTGCTTCAGAAATTTTCCTTTCTTCGAACATCATCTTTTTCTCTTTACTAAAGAAAGAAAGAAAAAAAAATGTATTACTCTGCAACGATATTTGTATCTTTAATATGCTATTCTTTGTACCTTTACTTCTACTCTCTCTATTTTTATTGAATAAAAAAATGTTCCGATTTTTTTTTTATCAGAGTATATATTTAAACATTCGTGTAGATTTAAATTTTAATATAATGGATAAATATTCATAACAAGAATGCATTAATAGCATTTCTACAGTCGGTTTTAAAGCCATTCATAACTTTTTTTGTTGATGAAGATGAAGATTGATAGCTCCAAACACCGTATTTTTACTGTGTTTTTCGTTAAAAAAAAAAAAGAAAAATTCTGTAAAATTCAGTGATTGAACACGCATAATTTCAACAGAATGCGTATAGTGTATGTACACATGTGATATTTATTTATAACGTGTTGCACGATTATTTACCAGGTGTTGGGACGTAGCAGTTTAATTGTGAATTTAGCATTCCCGTATACTTTGTAATCGGAAATCGAAGGGAGTAGCGGCAAAGTGATTTTTCACCGAAAGAAGACGAGTACTTTGCAGAATGTAATAAATTTCCAATGCACTATTGGTGGTGAAATTCCAGCCAATGGTGGGTCTACGGCTCTTTCCACCCCTTTGTCTTTCCAATCGATAGCACGCGTGACACGGCATACGACCATGTACTTTATTTACTTGTAGATCGTAAACCTCTTGGTTGTTAGCAACGCCGGTGGTGGCTGATTAGTACACACCAATAGTCTACACTTTAGAATTCTTGTTCAAAGCCGTAAAATCAGTTGTTTCTAGCAGCTGCGAAGAAGTGAAGCATCGGTTTTGTTCCCTTACTAGAGAAAGAGAGAGAGAGAGACGTGTCAGGAGATGTAGTCGGCTGCCACAATCACAACTACCAAGTTGATTTGATTTACTTCCGAGTTCTCGCATCTTTTGCCCCGAGCTTCGTTTTAGAAGTTCAGCTTCTTTGCTACCTAGGGGCATTCTGCGATGTCATCACGCCAGCAAAATACACTAGTAACCTTTGTTAAAAGTATAGTCCCCCTTCTCTTTTATCCCAGCCATCTCATTACTTCAGACAACCTCTAAAAGTTAAATCCGCGCTTTCGGTACACCTCTCCAATTATTCTACTTTACTTAATTGAGGATTTCGTACAATAACGCATTCTTCTTCTTCTTCTTCTTCTCCTTTTTTTTATATTATTATTATTATTTTCCTCTTTTCGGAACGGAATATATTTCTCCCGCATCAGTAAGAAGAATAAAGGAAAAAAAAAAAAGAGATGGGAATTATAGGGA
The DNA here is from genome assembly GCA_000484575.1 of Olivierus martensii. NCBI lineage: Eukaryota > Metazoa > Arthropoda > Arachnida > Scorpiones > Buthidae > Olivierus > Olivierus martensii. The sequence continues at coordinate 30,592 of AYEL01073183.1, read as the reverse complement.
CAAGAGTTAATTGCGTCGGTTGGAACGATGGCTCTTAAAACCTTTCATTTCTTGGCAATAATTGCTGTAAGAGTTTTTGTGGATGGCTGACCATTCGTTGTGAGTCCAACGATGGAGTTCGCATCATTTGGTGGCTCGTAAAAACTGGCATCTTGCCAAGTTTTCGCCATCTAATCAGCAAAGCGGCAGAGTTAATTAAGGATGTAAACAAACTGTCTCTTTGGGCATTATAAGGAAACGACGTTTGACGGGTGACAGTTGATTTGTGACCCTGACAAACTCTATCCTCTCTACTCGTCAACCTTGTTTAGATCATTCCCCGTCGATTTGCATTATCGTCATGTGTACCACTATTACCAATAATAATAATAACGACTAATCTATCTTTAACTCCATGGATAGCAGTTTTGAGGATAATTTATGAAATGATTGATTTTTGCGTTCTGTGGGGTTAAGTAAAGCAGCAGAAGTGGTCGAAATGTCGAAATAAACAATGTCGAAGAAGATTTTATTTTTTTTTATCAATCCTCCTTAAGAGTCAGCCTGATGATGTGCCGATGCAGAAAGAGCAAAACAATACTTTGTTATATAGAAACCAGGGTATGGTAAAGTAACCGCTGTATGAATTATTGATGGGAGTTTCACTACTGGGATTTACCAATGGAGTACTGTAAGATACATGACATCCCGGCATATTTTCGGACTCTTCCCACGAGAGAGAAGAACCTCATGCACCCGACTAGTCTAGTAAGTGGCTCGGCGGAAGTTTCCAGGAACGTTCTTCTTTTTCATCTCTCTCTCTCTCTCTCTCCCTCCATAGCTTCAGGATAATTTCGTTTCCCTACCTCCCGACGGAATGAGCCTGTCCGAGGTGACTTTGTAACTTTATTCTGTTTCTCCGGATGATCTTTATATCACAAAACTTCTCACCGTGCAACCGACGGATTGTCAGAAATTGTTGATTAAGAATTTTTCTATAAAAAAGAAAAATAAGGAAGGAGTGTAAATATTTCCATGTCGGGATAGTTGTTTTGTGAATGATGTCTAGAGTGGATAGAAAACGGTAGCTTGGATACGGCAACGACAGGAAGAGTTTATTTCCGATTGTGCAGAGGATAGTTCCTTTCGGAGAAGAGGAGGGGGAAGAAGTCCGTGCATGTGACAGGGAATGCTGTTGCCTGACAGAAGAAAGTCCGTTGCCAATGGTTACCGGTGGAAATAACCAGGTCTCCAGTCAATAAATGGGTGTTTGCTAAGATTCGGGGCACGCGCCAAGACGAACGGAAGTCGAAACTGGTTTGGAAGTGTCCAACTTCCGGTAAGCTATCGACAGCTGGCATTTTAATGAAAGATTGATTTCAGTCGACAGGAGAGAAGAAGAGAAAAAAAACCTTACCCTTCATTTCCCGTCCCTGGAGGTAGATATTAGACGTCAAGATAAGACCGTATCGATTGACGGCGGGTCAATGAGTACGTTAGGACTGTATTCAAACAGCCCGATACCGGAGCTATGACATATAGCGGTGATTTTTCTTCACTTGGCGGCCAATTCGGCCTCCCTATTGTTCTGCTGGACCACTACTTCAAAAACGTGAACGTCGTTAAGGAAATTCTCGACTGTCTCCAGTCGCCACTTTAAGAACTGCTGATATTTTCACTCTTTCTTTTTTATTTTCTCTCTCTCTCTCCTTTCTTACATCGAAATAAACAGGTGCGGCAGAGATAATCTAGAAGAATATCGAATTTCGACACCTCTCTTTCTCTCTCTCTTGGTTCTTATTGATCGCCTTGTTGCGCGTATTTGACTTATCCGTATTTATTTACGATCAGAGTTACTAGGAGGGAGGTGAAAGAAGCCGCAGTTATATGGCTCTTTGTAGATATTGCCAGACCATTGGTTTACACATACGTCGTTTTTGTGTTCGCTTCTACCGATAAAAACTACCACCTGAATAATGCATGCTGGACTTTCAACTATTGACATCCCACTCCATTGAATGGAAATAAGAAAGAGGGGTGGGAAAAGTTTTAAAAACTTTATATATAGACTCCAATCTACGTTTCCACCTCTTTAACGAACTCTCCATAATATCCTTTATTGTTCGCGAAATATTTATTATCTAAACGGATTAAATTCGGAAGCGTTTATATAATTGGCGAGCGAAAGATTTGTAAAGATTTAATCCCTTACTGCAATCTATGTGAAGTTGTTCTAATATTTTCTGAGAACAAAAAAAAAAAAAGATATTAAAAGTTTATGCGTTAAATTTAAGTTTTAAGTAGTTAGATGTGTACTTTATATATAAACTTGCGAATCGGTTAGGAGGTAGAAATGCCTGTTATCCATATTAGAAAACTCATAATCCTTTTAAATTACAACTAATCGCTTTTTTATATCTGCCGTCTTCTTCTGTCTTCTAATTACATTCTCTCTAATTGACTAATTAACAATTGATATAATTACAATCTACTGCTGTTGTTGGGATACATTCGGAATATCGAATTCAAGTTTTCAAATTGTTTTTCCTTCTCTTCTTTTTTTTTTTTCCTCCTCCCCGATACATTCGGAATATCGAATTCAAGTTTTCAAATTGTTTTTCCTTCTCTTCTTTTTTTTTCTTTTTTTCCTCCTCCCCATTTCCTTCTTTTACTTCTTCTTCCTTCGAGAATAGTTTTATTGTCGTTACAAGAGCGAAAAATTGCATCGTAAGTGTGTCGCACCTGAACAAGAATTGACTCGACTTTATGTCGCATTATTATTACTATTATTATTATTATTATTTTCTTTTATTTTTTTCCCCCAAAGCATTTTTTGTAACTCGTAAAAGCTGAATGGCGCTTTGATGGCGTAGTGCCAGCTCAGCATACACACATCATACACGTCAAGAGAACAACTTCTTCACAGACAGAATTGAAACCAGGAAGTTGCGGTTTGAATGAGAAGGAGGAAGAAAGAAAGAGAGGGGGGAAAGTGGTATACGAAGGTAACTTGCGTGCAAAGAAAATGTTCTTCTTATGCTTCTACAATTTGAGAAACGAACCGAAATTTTGCCTAACAGTATCCTGTAACGCGAGGGAGGAGATAGATTCTTACACCTTCGTTCTTGTTTATTTAAGTCGACTGTGGACAGCTGTGTGTTTGCCTAAGGCTGTTTTTCTAGATGGTCGAAACACCGATAAGATGACGTTTGTCTTGCACTGGGAATGCTCAAAGATACACACACACACACACACACATACGCGATTCTAACTCGACTGTAATCGCATTAAATAACAGTAACAATAATTATTATCGCATCTTTATTGCTTTTTTTTATCCCCCTCTTTCTCTTGCCAGGAAATTTTTCTTTAAATAAAAATTACAATTGTAGATATAACGATTGCAACTTCGGGAAAAATCGACTTTGACAATCGAATTTTTAACTCTCCTGGAATTTTTTTTTCTTTTTCTCTTTTTAATATTTAGTTTTAAAAAAAAAAGAGACAAGATATACGATTTAGAAACTTTTTTTTTTCATTTTTTTTAAGAACCTTCTTTATCTTTATTGCGACACGTCTTACATAAATCAAAACAGCGATATTAATTTAAAAACACTTTAAATCGGTTATCTCAGTTTAATCCTCACGAAATTCGGATGATTTAAGATTTATTTATCTTGTAAAAATGAAAAAAAAAAAAACCTTATAAAAATTTAAACCGGCTCCTTTTTTTTATTTTGTAGACGACAAAATTCGAAAAATTAAGAGAGAACTTTTTTTTTGGATGTTTGGGGATAAATTATTTGTAGTTTTTGCATACATAAAAGTAAAAAAAAAATGATGTAAATCGAGTTTGTTTTATTCTAATGGTTAAATATTTATTTCTAATGGTTAACGTATTATTTTTATTTATTTATTTTTTCCGTTTCGTAAATCGCAGGTGATGCGAATATCCATCCGAATGTTGATAATTGGTGACACCAGATGGCAACACTTGACGGGTGTAGAAGCTAGAGACTTCTCGACACAGAACGGTTGTTTCGACGTTCTAGTTTCCTGCAAAACCGACAGCCAGTAGCAGCTCTCCTATATAGTTCAGAGGAAAAGTAGTTCGGTGAGTGGTTACTTAACTAGTTTACGAAACCATTTTATTTTAAAGCTAAGTTAATATAAGACGACTTCTCGTATTACTCGAGCAATAAACATCATACGTTTTAATGTAGTTTTTACGATAACGACGAACACAATCTTCCTGCGATATCTCTCATCGTCTGATTTAGTACATCGTCCCAACTACCAACAAAACACTTTTCTTCTTGAGTGAGTTTTTAAACAGGAAAAAAAAAGAAGAGGAGGAAATATATTGTTTCGCGTATTTCTAATTCGTTAAGAGTCAAAAACCAAATGATCCGAGTTTAAATCTCCCGGCAGTTTTTCCGTCAACATTATCTGCAAGATGGACATCACGTGTTTGAGTTTCCGACTTCTTTTTTTTTTTTCTTCTTCTTCTTCTTCCTCTTGTCAAAGTGCATCTGCTTGAAAGAAAAGATGCGATGCTTCTAATTGAAGGACATTAAGCACTTTTTTTATTATTATTATTTTTCTTTCTTTATTCTCTTTCTGTTTTGTCTGGAAAACATTAAGAATTGAATCGTATTACAAAGAGACTTTATGTAAAATATTCTTATTTTATTTGATTTTTGTGACTTTTCATCGATTTTAGTGGTTATAAAATTACTGATGTATACGATTCTTAATCGAAAACAATTGCGCGAAGACTGAAAAAGAACAAGAAATAATTATTCAAAATCGCATAATCGATTTTTAATCGATGCAAAGATTCAACGTGTACGATCGTTTAGCGAATTAAACAGGTGAACCTTTTCGTAAGAAAATTAATTGCGTGTATGTCAGAAACTATAATTTTCCACTTAAAATAAATTTTTATTGACCGTTTTCCGTTTTGTAATACGTATATTATATATATATTTTTTCCTTGATTGGACGCATCTGGTGGGAAGAAGAAGAAGAGAGAGAGAGAGAGAAAACTAGCTTCGGATGGTAATGATGATGGAATGGATGTTAATGTTGCGTAACATCCGCAGATCATTCTTTTCGACTGTCTTCCAGATCCACTGAATCATATCCGTTCAGGTGATTCAGCTCAACACATTCATCCTCATTATTTAAGCCCTTTTCCCTAAAAACTAAAAGAATTATCTTCCACCACATTAATCATCCTCCATACAAGTTCCAATACAAAGTTTGATTTAGTATATTCTTATAATAAAGAAATTCTTTCGCGTTGAGTGCCGAGTTTGGATTTTTATAATTTATAAGAATGTTTTTTTTTTTTTTAAATTATTATTATTATTTTTTACTTCAAATAAAATGTTGATTAACTACACCCAAATTATCTTCCGTTCGTAACCGAGATATATAGAGTAGGTCTGTCATCATTATCTGTACATTTAACAATAGAGAGTTAGTTTCTCGATCCGTCAGTAATGGTGTCGTTAGTGAAGAAATCATCACAAATCCTTCTTCGATCATTGATAGCAGCTTCGTGTTTGGACAGAAGATGGCCAGGAGAGGAAAAAAAAAAAAAGGAAGAAGGACAAGAAAAAAAAATGCTTAGTGTGTTTGTGTACCTAGATATATACCTAGTTGGTTCGTAACGATAGATTTAACTAGATAAGCTGGTATCTGTTGGCAAATGGCCGGGAAGAATGGTATCTACCTGAATGTTTTAAATAAAAGCTCAAAGATTGGCGGTGGTGTTTCATTAATGTAGTTCTCATGATGACGTAGTAGACCGTTGAAAGGATGACTGCACAATTAGCTAGGGAGGAATTACATTTCATGAACTAGAAAATGACCGAGCCAGGATCATTAGGACAGTAAAGGATGTCGTCGATCTGTCATTAACGGAGATAATATGGATCTATGAATGAAAGATTTCCCATCTTTGATTACAGGCAATGAAGAAAATTTTTCTTATATATTTTTTTTGTTCCCTCATAAAATTCTGTTCCACGTAACGTTGAAGAATCTTGACTGAGAGAGAGAGAGAGATCGTCAGGATGCAACGTTTCAATCAATTAGGAAATTGCAATGTCTTCCATTGGACCGTTCCACAACGCGAGTTACATTCAATTGACATTGAAGCCACGTTCCGGCTAGTTACCTGTCAACAGCAGCTACACTGGTCGGTAACTAGAAACGTGGAAAGAATAGCAGTAACATGGTAATCGTATTCAAGTTTTACAAACCGATCCGGTAGTAGTTCGTGTTGTCAGAACAGTGATATATCGCGAATTGGAGAGAGAGCGAATTCATTAGCAATTCTCTGTTATAGACACACACACACACAACATTAATTTAGATGAAAGTAAATATTAAATTTCACGAATTGTCGTCAGTTCACTCCACCCTTTCATTACGCCTTAGTTGAACCAAGTGGTATTTGAAGCGTTGATGAATTCATCACACTCTTAGCAATAAGCTGCTATTACTACTATTGTCTGTACACTCTTTTGATCCGTACGGGATTAAATTTCCAACCTTGTACAAAAGTCCGAGCGATTTTTGTATTGTCAAAACAAAAAAATTTATTGCTGTCTATTATTATTATTATTTATTTATTTTTTTTTTACTGCGCTATAAAATTCCGGTTTGCCAAAGAAAGAAAATTGATATAAAATGCCTTGTAAATTACGCTATTTTATAGATTTTTGAATATAAATATATCGTGCATGACTATTAATGTCCGTTTTAAGAGTAATTATGCGATTTTCTGTGATGAAAGCTGTGAATATTAAACGTTTATTTCTTCTAGTTAAATACAACTTAATAGCATTCAGAGTTGTAAAATCCTAGAGGAATAGTTTTTAAATTAATTATTATAATCTTTTAAAATTAACTTAGAAAGATAAATTGGATTAAATTTATCTTATTAAATATTTGCATAAGTTAGAATTGGTAGAAATTGATAAAAAGTTTTTTTTATTTTTATTTTTAGTGTCAAAAAATGCACGAATTATTTTTTATGTATACATTAAAACGTGTGATAGAAGATAATAGAAGATAAAAAAAAAAAAAAAAAAAAAAAAAAAAAAAAAAAAAAAAAAAAAAAAAAAAAAAAAAAAAAAAACATTTTTTTATGAATAAAACAACGTATAAGAGTAGTGATGATAATGTTCAGTTTAAAAGTTTCCACTTAAATATTTTATTGCAAAAATTGAGAATCGAAAAATAATCATTATTTTTTTAATAGAAAAAAATTGGGGACTATACTTTTTTATAGAAAAAACATTGGGGACTGTATAGAAAATATGTTTGGGGACTATATTTCTTTTATAGAAAACTATTGGGGACTATATAGAAAAATATGTTTTGGGGACTATATTTCTTTCTATAGAGAAAGAAATATAGTCCCCAAATATCGCATCAAAATTAAAGACGATTATGAAGGAAAAAGAAAGAAAAAAAATAATAATAATTTAAAGGATTTCAAATATTTATTCCCGCATAATGATATCTACTTTTTAAGATTAGAAGAGAAAATCTCCAGAAACTAATTCTCTCTAGGATCCCGTGCAGTTATATTGATCTTGGTGGACTTACTTCTGTATCAACGATGTAGTTTTTCAGATTTGTACGAGGAGTATCTGAAAAACTACATGGTAGATACGAAGAGTATCTAGATTGGATGCGATCATTATCTGGTTATGTCTAAGACGAAAACATATTGCTGTTGAAAAAGAATAATAATAATAATAACTCGGGATTCACTTATTAGTTGACTAAAAGTGAAGAAAAAAGAGCAATAAAAACAAAAAGTTCGTTGATTTAACCATGAAGTTGGTGCATGGTGAGCGATTACGTACAGATTGCACAGTCGGATCTGAAATATTGAGAGATTGAATACAATTAGTTAATGGTATGAAAGATACGGAAGAAGTTTTTTTAGAGAAATAACCGTATTAAACAATATTTTATTTCTTGGGAAATAAGGATGATTGCACGCTGCAAAATTAATGGAACAAGGAGGGAAAATATATAAGTTATATATAAATATATTGATAAAATTACTTGGAACGAAATAACACATTAATAAATAAATCTTTTTATTTTTTCGTATAGAAATTGTTTAGAAAATTTAGTTTATCCTCCGAAGAAAATCCTAAGAAAGTTAATAAGCGCGTAAAATAAATTAAGTTTGACTTTAACTTTGAAAGGAAGTTTGACTTACTGTAATGTTTTCTTTCGGCTGGCAATATATATATATAGACTGCAGTCTTTAAGCCATTTTTCCGAACTATAGAGTTCACCTTCGAGAGTGCAGGGATGCTCAAGGGTCGCATGGGTAACCATTGGAGCGTTAATACTGAAAGGAGGTACGGAAGATGGATATCGCTTCTGAAAGGGACGTATAACTTATTGACAGATCAAAAGGGCAAATATCCCATTTTCAGTTTATTTTTGGGACAAACAAAAGAAACTATTTGTAAAAAAAAAAAATAATAATTCCGTTTTTAAGGCATAAAAAACGAGAGCGATGCTTTTAATTGCGTTTAATAATTTATGGCATCGCGAGATTAATTACATAAAAGCGTTAATAATGGCGTTACGAAAATAAAAAAATAAAAAAAAAATTAATATTTTACATTCGACGATTTGTATATAAAAATAAATATTTAACAAAAATATAAATTTAAAAGTACTTAAACGGAAATTAAATTTTAATGGATGACTTAACGACGATACTCTTTTTCTTTTATTACATAGATGACGATATATATTTATATAAAAATGATTTTCAGATTAAAAGTAGCACTTTAGGAAAGTTTTTTTTTTTTTACTTTACTGCTTTTTTAAAAATCTCTCTCTACTTATTTTTATAATTACGGATTTTTCTTTCGTACGTAGTAGTAGTAGTAGTAGTATCTTTTAATCCGACTACGATTGAAACGTTTATAAAAAAAAAAAAAAAAAAAATTAATTCTAATAAACTTACGCCTTATTAAATTTTAACGAGAACGTCATTCGATAATAAGGAGGAAGAATTAAAAAATAAAAAATAAATAAATAAATACTGGCAAAAGTAGGCATGAATATTTATTGGTAATTTATAAAACATTTCGCTCTTCCATACTCGGAAATAAAAAGCCATAAAAGAATGGATCTAGATTTTTGGTTACTTACACTTTTCATGCGGTTTAAATAATGCTGACGTAAATTTATCGATTTAGACTCTATTTGGTTTAAAAATAGAACTCCCATTGGCCTTAATTACCTAGCGAAATAGCTTAACTTTGGAAGTTTTAACATTATACCCATGCCCTGTTTTACAAGGGAATATGCTTGTAGGCATAATTACACCAATTAGTTAAATAAGTTAAAAAGAAAGTAAAATACTAATCTTGATTTATTTAATTGGAATGAACTAAAGATACTAGCTAGTTTAATCCGGTTTCTGACGGGGAATTTATTGGAAGCAAGGAACGGCTAAGCTCTAGGCAATTAATTCTCAGCATTCAACCAATGGAAACAGACTTGCCCAATGACCCAAGCATCTGTGTTGTGTGCCATTCTACAGATTTGCTTTCGGTTAAAACCAATCATAACAACGATCATTTATAGAAAGGTCTCAAACCGTAAATCTTCGCCAGAAAGAAAGAAAGAAAGAAAAAAAAAAAAATGGTTCTTTGAGCTTTATCTTCTGAATATTTAACTGGAGTTTTGAATATTTAACACGGATTTTTTTTTTCTTTTTTTAATAATAATACTCTTGTAGAATGTTTTACGATTTTAAACAATATCAGCGAGTTTTAATAAAGTGTATACCGAATGGATTAAAACGATAAGCTTATACACGATCGCAAATTTGTTTGCCAACATTAGACATTTTAAGATTATGGACTTATTGAGCTTTACTAATAGCCTAATTTAAAATTTATGTTAATACCTAGTGTTAAAATGCCAATTTACTGTTGCGTTATGAGTTTTTAATGGGTTTTTATGCGAATTCAATAGCAGAGGAGACTTGAAAGGAAACTTTTTTTTATTTTACTTACTCTGTTTCTTTTTTAAAGATTTCATTATATTTAAGAAACAACAGTGACTTTCATTTACTTTTAGATATTCACCACTGTGTTAAACTGTCTGAGAAAGGAGCCTGGGGCTAGCTAAATTTCTCTCACTCCCATTAGTAATCTATCATCATTTTTAGCCCGAAGTCACAAGACATTTGACAGGCGATTGTTGCTTGCATCCTTCAACTATACATCACTAACTTCAATGTTTCCTTTGCAACTCATCAAAAGAAAAGACACTCCGGTATTGTGTAATGGATCCTCCGGGCTAAACTATCATCTTTCTTAGTTTTTAAATTCCCTTTTCACTTATCTTCTATATAAAAAACGTCGATTCAGTCTTTAATTAATTATTAACATTAAGTACTTAATAAATCTAATTAAAAGAAAGCATTTATATTTTTTAAAAATAAGATTAATAGGATAATAACTTTTTTTTCTCTCTCTCTCTCTCTCTCCTGTCGAGATGTTTTCTTTTGCAATACGATAGATACAAGCAAAAAAAAGCTATTACAGAAATTATTAATATGATAATGAATTCCGAGGTTCATTAAATTTAGAAAATAAGCTGACACTTATATTGCTTGGGGTCGCGACTCTTCTAGAATGAACTGGACAAAGATGATAACAAGTAATAATAATAATAATAATACTAATCCTTGCGACCTTGGAAAGGGATTTAGCGAGTATCCATGACACAACTGCCCATGTGTCCTTTGGAGTAATTACTGTCTGCATCTATATATTGTTTCTCGCACTCCCGCTGTTAAACTTGAGTCCAGTTGTCATCGGAGGAGGTGAATCACTCTTCATCATCCCGTCTCGAGGGGGACATCAACTATATCCCTGCGGGAACCTTGCCTAATTAGTAATTAATGGTATTTTCCGAGAGTAGAGAAAAATCTCCCAAGAATCCAGGTCAGTTGGGCCGCTTCTAGGAATTTGTAGCTACCCAAACGAAACATGCCTTCCCTGTTTAAATAGAGAGATTAACATTAACGATCCCACCGAAACAATGTTTTCAATGTTTATCAGCTTTGAGGAAAGAGTAAAGTACGCCAAAGGGATTAGAATGAAACTCGAATCGAGTTCTGGATGCATTCCCGTTGAATATTTTATTCATAGATCGAAAGAGGAAGACGACAAGGTGTAAATATTTCAAAGACGTATTAATACAACTTCCAAGTCACAATTTTGACTATTTCGATCTATCAATAACCCGAGGTCGTCAGTCGGCAATAACTTTCTATACCGATACCCAATCTCTTCCTACTCGAAATCTATTCTTAATGGACCACTTTTAATGATAGTACAACTCTATAGATCCATCCAGAAAACCAGATTTTCCCCCCTTTTCTTAACCCCTCCAAAGAATCGATATTAAAGCCAGCCCACATAGCTGTTTTTTTTTCTTTTTTTATATTATAAATCGATAATATTTGACAAGTTTCTTCCATTTCATAAACTTTGAAATATTATCACCGAGATCATATAAAATAAATAAAAGATTCTATTTTTGTAATCAGTTCTATATAAAAAGAAAGAAAGAAAATTCCTCGCTTCTTCTTTTATAAATTACTTTACTGTTTGGTAATGATTTCTAATGTAGTTATGGAGCGTTAAACAGTATGTTTGCTCGGGATTAGCGATGTTAGACAACGAATAAACAAAAATGATTCTTGGCACATTTTTCAATGAAGTCATTAATCTTTGATGGAATGCGCTGTTTGCTATGTATGACATACGATTTTAGATGCTTCCTTTCGACCATAATTCAATTTCTTCAGAATATGTCTCAAGTCATCAGCTTCAGTTTTATGTTTATCTGACTTTTGTCTTTTCTGCCTTATTTTATTTTACTTTTTTTCCTTCTGTGTCGTTCGGCAAACCTTTTGCGAACAAATTCGTTTATATACTCTTTACGTTTTTCGAAAAGTTATTTAAAAAAATTGTTTTTTTTTTTTTTTTATCTTTTCATATCCATCTGTAAGTTCTGTATGATATATTAAATTAGATCCGAGTGCTAAACTTATTGGTTATTTGATGTAAGATAATCACTGCGACCAATATACGAAAGAATAGTAGGAACGGCAGCACTGGCATTGGATTGGAGACAAAGCCATCTGTGCAGAGCTTGTAAGTAGTCTCCATGAATAATGGTAGCGGTAAATTGTGTGCATGACCAAGCTTCTCGAAGAGAAAAACATTCATTTGTGTGTCACAGCTAGCCTTATGCAGGATTGATGTTTCTGCGCAAGAACTTCAATATACGTAACATGTAGAAAGGCAAGTTGGAAAGTTTCCTAAACTATTGCGCTGCCTTAGGTACTTTTATGATCCACATTCAGAAAGGGCGTAAAGATTTACTACATGTAATGTATGCGTTCGTGTTTTTTCATCTTGATATCAAAAATGCATATTTTTTTTTATTTTTTTTTACTCTCAATCGTACAGGTTTCGATAAAATTTTCTCCAGAAAAACTTTTGGGCAATAAAAGAAAAAGGGAAAAAAAAAAAAACAATTAATCGTTGTATTCATCTTCCGAAACTTTCGTCGATTGGTCCCAAGATGAAGAAGTCCTAATGACTGGTCCAGCGCCCGAGGAAGATTCGCCTATCTCATCCTGCTTTTATCTCAACGTGGTCTTTCCATAGATTTTTCATTAAGTATAATCACATCCTCCTTTCAATATCTTTTCATTACTGTCCGTACATTTTTTCTCATTACTTTCCAGACTGTGGTGACAGCTTAGTTCATTCGGTTTGGTCGCTTGTAGCTGCTCGTTTCCATATGAAGTTCATTCATCATTCGTTCTCCGAATATCCGCTTCATCTCTGTCTTCCCTTGATCACTCTCTATTGACTGCATTATTAAAATGTTCTCGGGCTTCTCTTTCCTTGCTAAATTAAACACCGAGATTGACTACTGAAATTCGATAGGTTTAAGATTGGTTTATTTTCTCTAGTTAATGAAAGTTCGCTTCTTCGCGGCTCCGATTCTTATTAACGAAACGGACTAAAATTTCAATCAGTGGCTATTAATAAATAAACCCATCTAAAGCAACGTACCGATGAACAATTATATCCCGAAAATTTTCTTTTTTTCTTCTTCTACAGAAACGTACTAGTAATTAATTAACACTGTGTAGTTAATTAAGAATTGGAGGATGATCTTTCAATCAAAAGCGATCTATTTAAATCCGTCATAATTATCACAGTTTACCCGGTGTTTGTTAATTCTGTTCACTGTTTCCGAATTACCGAAACGGGGATTATCTTTCGTTGCTTCATTATTATGATGATGATGATCGTAGTCACGGTGTAAGCCAGTTGTGTCATTTGACAAACTCGTCTAACCTTATATTCATATCTGGCTGTCAATCAAAGTGTGAAGCTTGTGCTGAACACATTCCACTGTTTTGTTGACAGTCGAGCTACGAAGACGTACCAGCAGATGACTGGGTACATATTGATCGTTCCATGAGTCTTCGCTTTTGACTGACAGAATTCCCGCCGCGTCTTGGTATCTCTTCCTCTTCTCTCTTTCTGTCTCTGTCTCATTCAGAATCGCGATCAACTCGTTGCGCGCTTTGTCCTTTACGCGTCTTAATGTTAGCTTGTCATTCTGGTAGCTTGTGTATTGAATATTGTCAAAGCGACAAGTCTATTAATGAAGCAAGGTATGGAAAGGATAGTCAGTAGTAGGTATTAGCATATTTAATTAGCTCCGTTTGGAGGGGAAAGTTAGCAGAGAAATTCAATTATTGAATGTGTCTAATAGCGAATATAGGGTACAAACATTTTCACTGAGTCAACGGTCGATTGTCGAATTCGTTTGTTAGTGTATGATAGAGTATAGTGTCAATAATAGTAGACTTTCTATCTCTCTCGGTGTGTTTACCCACACGTCTCTCTCTCTTACAGTTTCAATCACTGGTTGATGAACGATCGATCCGAGGAGATATAGGGTTGCAACTAAACTCCATTTATCTTCACAGATGTTATATATATATTTAAAACTTTGTATGAATTATCACTCTCTCTCCTTCTTCGTCTCCGATTTAATGACAGTTTACGGTTTGATCGCTTCTTCCTCGTTAAGTTACCGAGTCCATGCATAAAAAGGAGTATAATAATCGACAATTTCCGTAAATTTGCCTAGTTTACCACGGAAGTAATAATAGTTCTGTATCGTTACATTGATTTAGTTCGGATTATCAAGAGTGTGCTTCACTTCCTTCCATAGAAGCATGGACTCTACCACGTGTAATAATGTCAGCAATATCGTTATGAACGATTTAGTTAGTTACTAACGTGCGATTTCCGGAACGAATCGAGGAAGATTCTTAAAATTTTTCCCGGAAGGAACTGTTTTGAATTAATTCGTTGCTGTGAAAAAAAAAATTTTCTTTCTCTTTTTCTTCTCTCTTCGTATCGCCGACGATTTGAGATAGCAAATTGAAAGCTGTTGAATTACGACCGTCTTTGGATATAAATATCCCTGCATGCACTTTTACGACATGAGAGGTGGAGAGGACGATAAATTTTCGGCACATCTGCTCCTTGGATTGTTTTATGTAAGTCTCTTGCGGATTTTTTTTTCCTATGGACTCTCATTGTACTATAACAATAGAGATACTATATGGTCAATTGATCTTTTCTCTATTAACTGGTTCCTCACATTAAACAATAAAAGTAAACGTAACACCCTGTTCCAATCGACAGTTTCTTTAAAGTGTTCATAATTGGTATCCGTTGCTTATTCAGGTAACGTAAAAACGAGGTTAAGATGTAAATTATTTTGTGAAAGTCGTGCAAAGTTAATGGTTAAAGTTTAACACACGTTCGATTATTTTGCACGTAAACAACTTAAAATTTATCGTGAACATCGCACTTTTGATTAAATCGTTGATAACGACCATCGATAAATCCAGACAAAGAAATAATCCAACACAACTTGTCTTTGCAACAAATCCTCGTTTCTCGATTGCAAGGAAAAAAAAAAAAAAAAAAGAGTTAAGAACTGGAAAAGTGTGCGAGAGATAGACGACGTGATAAATTATATGGCATCCTTTAACGATGATAGTTTAAATAAATTAAAAGTTTTATTCTGTACTTTTTTTTATAAGTTAGTCGATGAAAAAACATGCGTGTTAAGGATGTACATAAAACACTCATTACTTGGCATTCAGGTGAAAGTTGTGTGTAAATGGGAAATGAAAGCTGTTTACCATGTTTATGTCTGGACTCTCCTCGGGCACTTTACCTGTGTATCTCTCTCTCTATAGTGAACAGTGAAATTGACCTCGATGTTTTAAATTTTAAAATAAGTTTGTGGGTAAAAATTATACCCGGTAGTATAAAAAGAAGTGAGATAATGCTTCGTCCATAATGTATTCTGGACCTTTTCCTCTCTTGCATATATACTGTACATGTCATCTACATAATGTACTAGTAGTGGAAGAAAACCCTGGGGTCTTATAGCCCTCTTCTGCAATCTTTCCGTCAACACAACGTTAGATGAAATTACTAAGTTTTCGTTGATGAAATTCTTGTAATAAAGACTTCAGAGATCTACGCCATGCAGTTTGTCTTATTTTTCCTCTGGGATAGAAAGATTGGTTTGCAAGGAAATGGTTTCGAACTGTTTATCTTATATAAAAGATAAAGCGGGATATTTATGCTTAGATTGTATATTGAAAAGCAGAAAAAAATAAAATAAAATAAAAATTGCTTTCGAATATTAAAAAAAAAAAAAAAAAAAAAAAAATAAGTATTCTAGATAAAAGTATTTTAGTACCGAACAAAAAAAAAAAAAAAAAAAAAAAATCTGAACTAAAAAATAATAGATCTCGATTCTCACTTCTTTTTTTTTGGTTGAAGCAAAAGCTTCTCTAGTAAATTAATTTCCACGTACTGTGTAATGAAATTTTCGTTATTTAATTTTAGCCACCTTCTTTCAATGTTTCTCTTAACTTCTGAATAATTAATTGTTTATAAACTTAAATGATTGATTAAAGATAATCTTTTAAAGGCACTATAACATAATTTAATTTGTGCAGTTTATAAAAGACTAATTTTGTTTACTTGATACGTTGTCTTTATAACAATAAATTAAGCGATTAGATTTACAGTTTTATAAATATAACAAGTTTGTCATAAGTAAATTTCATTTAAACACATAACTTCTTCAAATACTAAACATTATGAGCAAATTTTTCAGGATATCAACTCCAAAAACATATTTTTACAGCAGTTTCCCCTGCCTTCCAATCTCTGAAAAGAGTGAAAACTGTAATGAAAAAAAAAAAATGTTCTTGCAAGTTAATATCATGTGCTCAGTATTTAATAATTGAAGAAGTTATTGCATGCAAATGTTTTAAGATATCAAATATGCAAAAACATTTTTCACTCCAGTTTTCACTTCAAGTTCTAAGGATCTTGAGTGAAAACAGTGGTGAAAAGATGGTTTTGCAAGTTGATATCCTAAAAGCATTGCTCGTAATCTTTAGATAAATGAAGAAGTTATTAGTGCGTAATATTTAAACAGTAGCCTATAAGCAAATATTTTAAGATATCAGACATGCAAAAGTATATTTTCACTACAGTTTTCACTCCAATACACTAGGATCTTATCCTACAAAGGTTAAAGAATTAATGTAAAGATTCTTGATCTCAAAAGCGTTATTTTAATATTAGACTGCAACAATTCAATCCATTTTTTTTTTTAATATTTACAATCAGGCATTGTTGCAATCTAATATTTGAATATGGATTTCGAGATGAAGAATAATCCACATTTTAATTCTTCAACCTATACAATTACATTCTAAAAATCTTGAGTGCAAACTGCTTTGAAAAGATGCTTTTTATATGCTCGATATTCTAAAATATTTGCTCATAATGTTTAAAAATATCTTCAGTTATTAAACATTATGAGCAAATTGTTTTAGGGTGTGTAAAAGCATCTTTTCACCGCAGTTTGCATTCATGATCTTAATTCCGAAGATTAAAGAATCATAACGAAGTTTCTTTATCTGAAAAGTGCATTCTAATATTAGATGGCAACAGTTCAACATGTTTTTTTTTTTTTAATGTTTACACGTGTCGTCGTTTTTGTGTAGAGTTAATAGATTTAAAATTAAATTTTAAGCCATTTTTATGTAGCATGTGCTATATATAGATCTTACACGTATATATATATAACCTTCGTGAGTAGTCTCAGAGTAAATTACAAAGTAAGAAGAGGGAAAGGGAAAAAAAGAAAAAAACCTTCAGTTTGGTTTTTATTTTCACCATATCGGCGCCACTTGTCAAAAGTTGTTGATTAATTAGTGAAGAATTGCTTCAGTCGTTACTCCTTAACCTATAAATTCATTTTCCACATAAATTATTTAAAAAACTGAATAATGTGATAGAAAAATAAACAGAATCTTGAATAATAGGTTATTGCTCTTTTTTTTTTTCTTTCTCTCCTTCTGGTATTCTTAATGATCTCTCAAAAAAATGGAGCCCTTCAATTAATATAGGAATTAAGTTCTTAGCCGAATTGTAAAAATTCATTCTCTGGCTCGCAGATTTTCTCTAATCAGCAGATTTTTAGCATGCAATTGGAATTTTGTATTCCCAATCTATTACTCAAATTCTTCTTCTTCTTTTTTTTCTTTAAAGATTTTCCTTTAATACTCTTTAATGATATCGAGAAGATTCGAAGTTTCTATTTAAAACTTTTACGTTTCTGATAGAGTTTTCGAAAACTTTAAACGTAATACAGTCTCGAAATTTTCCTTTTCGTATATCGAAGAATATGAATCGCTTACAAAGAGGATTGAGAGTTAATTAAGTGGATCAAATTCTTGTTTTCTGAAATGTTAGACGTGCATTAAACTCATTTTTCGACGTGAATATTTCCATTCATCCTTTTAGATGAAACTTTTATTAAGGATTTTAAAACAATCTTTTCCTTTCATAACAGTCATCATCGAACAATCTCGACAATTTTCGTGAAACAGCTGTGAAAGATAAGTTTCCTTATTTTCTATTATTCCCGAAACTGTCTTCAGATTATACTACCGAAATTTTTTGTTAAATTTATTATTACGATGACATTTTTTTATTTTTTATTATTATTATTTTATCAGAATTTGTTTACATTCAGACATTTCCATGTGATTGTTCTGTTTATAAACTGGCATGAATAAATTTTAAAATATTAATTAATCGATGTAGATGAATCCTTATAAAATAATCATACTGGTATGTTCCCACTAATAATTATTAAATTCTTCAGGATATTTTTATTCCGACATTAAAGATGGCCACGTGTTCGCATCTATAACACAGTTTCGACCATTTAAAAATGATGGATACTCAAACTACTGAAATGTATGTAATCTCTCGATATATTTTTAAATAATTAACGACTTTTTTTCTTTACGAAAGTTAACGGAAGAGGATTGAAGAATGACAACTTAACGACTCATCAGTTTTGGCCATTTAAAAATGGCGAACTTCTGAAGTTTCGCTTAATAACTTTCGAACTGTTCGATGCATTTTTACGGAAACATGGCAGAGAGAGAGAGAGAGAGATTAATGAGGTTATTTTAATTCCGCAAACTGCAATCGTTTCGAAATAGCTGGCATGTTTAAGTAATAGGCGATTAGTTCTTTCCGGAACCGTTTAGTTTAATAATTTTAATGTGCCTTACGGTACAAACGGAATTAAATTCTGAAAATCTAAACTTAACCTTTTTACTAATGTAATTCCGAGCTCGTATGTCTTACATAAAATTAATATTGATACTTTTCAATCCCCCTGTTAATTTTATATTCGAGTTATTACTGTTAACGACTTTTATTAATATTAAATGAAGTCGTATTAAAGATGTTTGTTACGTTAAAATACTCAAGTCGCCATTATATTGTTTGCTTTTTCTTAATTTATTAAATATCTTCCAGGCGTATTGAAGCGGAACATCGAATCCAATATATAGTATTAATTAATTCTTTATTTATTAAATATATATATATAATTAATATACTTAATTAAATTTATTATTGGGAAGAATATTTAAAAGTTCCCTATAAAACACACGTAATCAATGCCATAAATGTTAGCATTTTCTAGTAGTGCTACGACATATAAGCAGTACATAAATACATGTAAAATTGTGGATGTAATTTTATAAACTGTACATTTATTCAATGGTTTAAATTTATGAGTATGCATTTTCTAGTAGTGCTACGACATATAAGCAGTACATAAATACATGTAAAATTGTGGATATAATTTTATAAACTGTACATTTATTCAATGGTTTAAATTTATGAGTAAATAGATAAAATGGGATAGATCTATGCAAAGTAGTTTAACTCTGATTAATGGTATTTACATCAGTATCATTGAGTAAAATGCATTTAATTCATCTTATTTGAAACTATTCTGGGTGCCCAGCGTTGCCCGGGAATTTCTTTCACATAATTTTCCTCTATATGTATTGTGGACGTTCGTGTCGATTGTTACGTTACTGTGATATCATATGTTACTGTAGATCACCCATTGTTTCGTCATAGCAACGCCATACCACATGATATGCTGTAGCGTATTCCATTGTTACGTCCAGATGACATCAACTTTGGGAACATGCAATGCGACCACTCCCCAGAATTGTTATCTGGATGATGATCTCGCATAGCTGATGATAACAGCTTTGGGCCACATGATTCTTAATGATATTCCAACATTAATCTTTCTAATTAATCCAAATTTGAATAAAAGTCTGATGAATTAAACACTTACTTCGTGACCCCCAAAATACCCCATCCCTGGAGCGATTCTGACCCAGGATATCCTGCTATCTGTTAAGCCATAGGAAGTCATTTTGCATAATTTATTCACGATAGGTCAAATTGTAGGAATGTATAGGAACCAAAAAGACATTTGCTTTTATTTTTTACAAATAAATCAATATCATTAAAGGATTATAAGATCACCATTCTACCCTTCTGTCCATCTCCCATTAATGACTTTATACTGATTATTAGATTTTCACGAAATTCGATAAAGATTAAAGGTAACTTCGATAACTTTTAACTATTTAAAGAGTGGAAGATATTCAAATTTTTGAGAGAGAGACATCATAATCCAATAATATAAATTATTATTGGATTATTATAACTTTTACTAATAGGTGAGATGGTTGAACATGATATGGAAGATACCTCAATAAACCTTTTATATCCAACCACTTAAAAAAATGGCGTACATTCTAACTCCGGAAGATTCTCTGTGATAAAACTTTTAAACTGTTTGATTTTTTGTGAAATTCGGCATGGTGATCATGCCATTAAGATGATCAAAACTTTAAAATAAGATTAATTAATTAACTTTACCTGTTTACAAATGGCGGATGTTCAAAATTCTGAAAGTTTCCCGGGAGTAACTATGAAACTACCTAATAGTTTTTTACGACATTCGACATACAGATTGTGCCATTGAAGATGATTCTGATGGTAAAAAACATATTTAGAAAATAGATGGTTATTTCTTTCCACAACTGTTTAAATTCCGAAAACAAAGATTGTTACTGTTTAACAATCTGAAGATCCGTAACAGCATTAAGAAGATAGAAAGCAGATGCTGTATATTAATTTTAGACGATGAATCGATACAGATAAATATTTGTAATGTTTTATGATGATTAAGATCATTTCTAAGCCTTAAGAAGTGCTTGAATCGAAATGTGCTCATTTATGGCTCTTTATATAAATTATTCCTTAAATCTCTTCGTTAGAGAAGTATGTTTTATTTGTTGTATTTTTTAAATAATTTTTAAGGTATCTCAAATGTATATATAAATTTTTTTCCATGTTCTTACATGCTGTAAACTTTATTAAAGATTTATAGAGATTCTTTGATAACGGATGAGAAGCCAAACCTGATTAAAAATTAAATTATTTTCTCCTTAGAAAATTTATTACTATTTCTTTTTTTTTATTTTATTTATTTTCTTGAATTTTTATCCATGTATACTGTAAACTTTTTCGAGTTTTCGGTAGAACGGAAACTTGATTCGGGATAATATAAATTCGCCCAAGGGTCCGCAGATTGCATTATAAATTACTTTTGTATTTATTGTCGAAGTTTTATTTGCATTTGTCATTTAATGATTAATGTATAATTAACGGTAGAACTAAACAGAAATTTAATGAAAATTTGAACGTCATTAATAAATTAAATATTTAAAAGTTAAAATGAATATCTTAAATACTTTCTCCGTTTCCTAAATTCGCCCCCATAAAATTTTCATTGGTCAAATAAAAATTTCCATTAACACGTTTCGCCAAGTAAAAAATTGTTTTTTTTTTTTTTTTTATTTTTTTTTTTTTTTTTTTTTTTTTTTTTTTTTTTTTTTTTTTTAATATTAAAAAAGCCGTTCAAATTGGCGATTTTAGTGTAAACATTTCTGTTGGTGACGTAAATAAAAATAAATCGGTCGAAAGTTTAATCAACAGATCTGAACGAATTTTTACTTCTTATCGTCTCGAAGACACCTGTCTCCATACAACTCCTCGCGGATATTGTTACTCCTTGTGCTATACCTTCAGTTAGGTCAGAATTGCATCTTTGGACGTACAACTGTTTTTTGGAAGAAGAAGAAGAAGAAGAAGAAGAAAAAAAAAGGGAAAAAAATCCACTTGAATAAGTAAGATTGCGTGATGACACCTTGTATCTGTTATCGAAATGAAAGTTTCAGGTAGTTTTTCACACACCTGTCACCGTTTTTGACCGGCGATATGGTTGAAGAAGATGGATGTTAGCTAGTAAAGATGGTTGTTGCCATGACAACTTTGGTTTGAATTCAATTCTTGCAGATCGTCCATAGTAATCTCTATCATCATTTCCTGACCCTCACTTAACCGAACGTAATAGAAAATTTTAGGATTTCCATTCACGCTTTAAGTCAATTCTGATGACTCGTTGCAAAACGGGATATAATGTATTTGCTGTCATTTCCGTAGAAAGCCGAAGAAGAAAATAAAAAAAATTTTTTTTTTTTTCTTCTTCTATTTTTCGTTTCTCTCACTCGTCCCGTCTTTTCGAGCACCATTAGATGATTGGCCGGCATGTCGGTCACTTTACAACGCTGACGGAAGACTTCCTGCTGGATAAAGACATTTCCGGTGACTGGGTGGTAATCTGGTGACAGGACCCCCGCAACTGTCGGATAAACGGTGCCCTTCTCCTCTCAGTACATTGCGAGAAAGCACGCCTGATTGGATCTAACGTCTAGAATTTCCTAGATGCTCGCGTCAGCACGTCAAAAGCGTCGTTCTGTACAGAGAGAACTGTGGTCACGTTCTCCTTGTCTGGCTGCATCTCTCGCCTTGTAACTTCTATCGGTGCTGACTGAATCATCTCTTGCTAGCAAGTGATAATAACTTCGGTGTGTTGACGCTGTGACAGTAGTTTAGAGTATCTTGGATAAAGAATAACTCGCATCTTGCAATTGAATGAGTTTAGCTTCAATGGAACGAAAAAAAAGCCTTTTGTGCGATTGGAAAATAGACAAGCCAGCTGCGCCACGTTAACCAGTGAAGCTGCATTGATGGGGTTGGTTCCGCCAGACATATACTATTTAGTGGTCTTTAAAAAGAAAAAAAAAAAGCCTCTTTGTTACAAAGCTACATCGGTAATATCCCTTCAAAATTTAATCAGTAACAATTTCCAACGAAATATTTTTGCTCCTGACGCATCAGATACCTCTCCTATATTATATCTGTATACATTGAACGTGTCGATTTAACTCGCGCGCAGGAAAAAAAATAAGAAAAAATATATACGACCAATGGATCTAGGGTGAAAAGTGGATCTCGGTTCCAGTACCTCCAGTCTGAATAGCTAAGGTGATTTATTTCTTTACTTGGCACTCGGAATAGAGTTCGGCTTAACTGCTCGATCGATTCTTTATCTGCACTTCTCTTTCCATGGCTCCCTGGTCTACTGCACACTATGTAATCTGTGCACTAGTAGACAAGAAACCATCTCAAAACTTCAAACTGTGTGCAGATAGGTTAGTCTGTAGATTATAGGCCTTTTGAGAAGCACGTTTTTTGTCTTACGACTCTACTAAGATATATCGTGCATCTGTTTTATTTACGATGTTTTCATGCACAAATCTTTTATTTTATTTTTTTTTCTGAAAGAAAATAGAAATTTCTTACTTCTAATCATGTATATAATTCCATAAATAAATATATTAAACATCGTTATTTAATTTATTCCAAGATTGTTAAAAAAACCGCAGGTGTAAGAATGTTGGAGCCGCAAGGATTATGAAATCCACAATAAAAAAAAAAAAAAAAAAAAAAAAAATATTCTAAATTAAGTTAAACGACTTAATTTGTGTATTATGGAGGGAAAAATAATGCGAAATTTTATTTTTTCTTAATTTTTAAATAGTTAATTTCCAATATTTAAAACATGCATCGAATATATAATTAAATATTTTACTTCGGTGTCATATTGAATGGTAAAATTACACATAACTATAGGCTAATTATAGACGGTAGAGAAAATTTTCCTTTGCAGTAAAGAACGGCAAATAACAATTTTATTTTATTTTTCATTTTTCTAAGTAAGAAATTTTATATTGCAACATTATTTTTAAGCGTGATTAATATTAAAATACCGTTTAAATCGCAAAATTATTATAATGCGCATTAATTATAGTACTTAATATTCAAATATTCCAGATGTGGGATAATACATCTGCTGAATTTTTGATTCCAAGTTGCGGCTATTATAAAACTCCATCAAGTAAAATCATATTTGTGGCTTATTTTAATTATAAATTAACGTTTTTTTTTTATTTTTTTAAATCCATAAATCTTTATTTTATTTTATTTTTTAGCTTTATTTTAATAAATATATATTTTTTTTTATGCAGATCGTGTGCCGTCGGATGTCGTTTTTTTTTTTTTTATTTATTTTGTTAACTCTTCGGAAAATAAAATAAAAATAACCATTATTCTATCGTTATTTTGCTTATAAATGTGCATAATTTTGTTTAATATTAATAAAATTCCGAGTTGATTCGGTCTTTAATGTAGAAACGAATGTTTTAAGCGACCATACACACGTAAAATATAAGGAAAATTGCTGTATAATAGGATCGGGTATAAAAATCTTTATTCGTTTATTTAACCAGTTTATGTAAAGAAAAATAATAATAATGTTGATTTAATATAAAAATAAAAATATATGAAAATCGTTAAAATTACATTAACGTTGTAAAATGCATTTATAGTAGGTCAGTATCGATATTTACATAAATTACAGTGTTTAATGTTTATAGACTTACGCATTGAACGAGGAAATAAAACTGTAATTTATTTAAAAACGTATTACGTAAACTTAACCATTCATACTTTAGTTTTATAGTTCAGAATATTCTATCATTTAATTGATATATATATATATATATATGTATGCAGCGTAAAGCGGGTCATTCCATCAGGAAAGAGTGGTACAATCGTGGTGCCACCTAATTTAGAAGAAGCCGTTAGCAGTGATAATACTCAGGGATGTACTCAGTTGCCCCTTGAGGCTACTTTTGCAGAAATTGTCAATCGAGTTGTATGTCGTATTGGGAGCCCAACGATAAGGTACGAGGATCAGAATAAGAGTGCCTTTCTGTCATGTGGCAGCAGGCATTTCAACCGACCCACTCTTGTTTAACGTTCTGATACGTTATCGATTTTTCTTTCTGATAGTTTTTTTTTCTTCTTCTTCTATCGTTTAAGAAATTAATTTTATCAAAGAACATCGAGTTAATAGTTATTTATACCGGTTCCGCCTTGACAAAAAAATAAAAAAAAAAAAAGTCATTCTTTTTGTCAGGTAATAATTTGCAATGGTATAATCGGAACTCGACCTAGGAGACTAACGATTGATCATCTAGCTTGCTGTGGGAGTTTACTATATCTTCGTTGTCAGACTGACTAATATTGCAGAATATTGGGAACATTAGAACTCAATAATTAATTATCTATATAGCTTATAAAATGTGCTCTACTGTTTTTTCTTTTTTTTAACCAAAGTTGCCATATGTTAACCATACAGGACAAATAGAATTATTATTATTTTTTGCTATATAAATGTTTGAATTTAAAATTATTTAACAATAAATAAATAAAGGGATTAATAATTAATGTTTTTCTCCGCTTTTTTTTAGAGCATTAACTTGTTATTTTTTGCTATAATTTCCACGTGTCTGGCACAGAGGAGACGTCATATTCCATTTTGAAACCAATTACAACGTGCTTAAGTGTCGGTTTTAACGAACTGAAAGCTTTTTCCCTTATGAAATAAGAAGAAAAAGTAGTTAGGCTAGTTGTCATGTCCCCCGATGATTGGACACCAGATTAGAAAAGACAGTATTGTGTTCTGGAAATACGAAAAGAAGATTATGTATTTCCAATTGTAAGTTCCTGTTATGGAAGATAGAATTGTATGCAGATGATTGAGATGTCTGGAGGTCCCACAAGGGGTTAGGTAGTCGGTGTAACGTGGTAATTGGCCACACTGCTAAGAACGAGGCGGGACCGTGATTAGCTACAACACATGTAAGCAGGATGTGGAAGTGGTTTTTGTTCTTCTGTCGTCGCCTCGAGGATTTCCCCTGAACCATCAAATGTGCGTATCCAGGCAAACTGTAATTATCTGCCGAAATTAACGGTGTTGTCTAGTCAAAGGAAACTATACTCGGCTTGCTAAAAATTGATTTACTCTACTCTCCTGTGTGGTTTGTTTTTTTCTAGCTTGCTAAAACTTGTTAAATGTAAAAAGTTTTTTTTTTGTTTGTCGTTTTCTATATTTTGCAAACTCAAAATGATCTTTTTTTCGCGAGATAAACCAGATTATCTTATTTTGATCGAACGTTTTTTTTTTTGTTTTTGTGTTTTTCGTAACATTAGCTTGATTCTTTTTATTTTTATATTTTATTTTTCGATTTTTCAAACTTGTTTTCCCTTCTGATGTGAAAAATTTAATGAAAAATTCCTGAAATCATTCCTAGACTGGATCGCTAAGCTGTGAGTCACGCTTTCTCCCAAAGTGTCGGAATTGAACGTCCAGTTGACTTTTATTAGACGGAACGCCAAACTTCTGCAAAACTGCATTCCTGACAGCCGCATGGATAACGTAGTTTAAATCGTACTGTGGCTTTTCAAGTCAATAAAGGCAGTCTGCACTTTCAATTAAAACTCACACGCTTTTAATCTTTATATATAGCATATATATATAGATTCGATTAGGTTTGTGTTAAGTCAAACAACGACGTCCACTCTTCTCTTACAAGGGTTGTTTTCATCAGAAAATTTTATTAATATTATTATTATTGTTCTTTTTTTTTTAAAGTCAAACAGTTGGTCGGAGTACCAATTATCCATAGAGAAAGATAAGCTTGGCACACATCTGTCTGTAGACGGCAATATAAATCGACATATGGTCATTGACAGTTTCCGTAATGATGTGTGAAACAGCGTAAATGATATGCCAGAGACTATCTGTATCACACCATAAACCCATTTGGGAACAAACTACCAATTCACCTTCCCTCTGGGAAGGCAATTATATCTGGCCGATAAACACCACGTACTAATGCATGTAATTACCATTAGAGAATGCCAAAGAGGTTTTCTTAGACAGAGATTTTTCTGAATAGACAAAAGAGAGAGTTTTTTCCAATTTTATTTTGCCTATCTTCCTCGACTTTTTCGTAATTTCGGTTTTGTATATATATAGCGTGGACGTTTCTAACTTAGGAAAAAAAAAAAAATAAGAAGAAAGAAGAAAAAATCCACGTCGACGAGATGCGAAACAAGTTCTTTCCATCACGTTCAATAGAAGTTTATTTCCATTAGCATTTGATGCTTCTACAATGCGGAGATAAACTTTGCTCCCATGTGGGTAGTAACCACTCGAACTGGCATTTCTAGAAACAGGGTTTTGATTTGCTTTGCACTGCAGTATTCTTAGTCTTTATTTGCCTCGGCAGACGTGCGAAGGTTTTTTAATGGATTGTTCTTTAAAATACTAATGGTTTAGAGTGTGATTCGGTTTGTCCATTTATACGGGATCGAATAAAATTTCATCGGGTCAATGACAGATCGAGTGAAATATCACTTTTGACACTTGTCAGGAAAGAAAAATTTTCTTTGTCGGTCTTAAATATGGCAGAATTTTATCTGATCGCTTACTTAGAATCTTTGTTTTTTTTTTTTTTTTCTTCGTCAATTGCTCTTGGTGCATATTGCCACTTTTATGTAGATGGCTTCGTTTCTCTGACAAAATCTATCCTTCACAAAGTTGGAAATTCAATTGGTTCTGATAGAAATGTTCTTTTCTTTGTTTAAAAAAATTTCTTCTTCTACAATGTATTTTTGGACATTTTCGAACAAAAAGTTTCATCCTTTTAAGTGATACTACTCTAGAGTACTTTAAAAGTTGGTTAATTGCTAACAGATTTGCGGACTTTTCAAAGTTTTACGAGATTACAAAGAATTTTTCCAAGTCTCAGTGTTAGAAAAGTTAAAATCTAATGTTACATGTTATATCTGTGGGCGTATAAGAGAAGTGGAAAACCGTGTACTATGTAATTAATCGTCATTAAAATACAGAACTGGTAATACCGTTCATCACTGCATACCAACGATGGAAACGTTTACTTTCTGTCTCACTTTTAATAAAATATATCTGGTACCAATACATTTATAACTTATTATTATTAATTTTGACATAAATTCTAATAAGCGTATCTTGTCAGCAATTACTGTATACAGTTTTTCGTTTATTTTCTGTTTATGTTTCTGATACGTATAAAGATAATTATTGTCAACTTTCTGGACTTCGAAAACTTTCATCCTCCGTTCAGAAAAAAAAAAAAACATATAAATGAAAGTTGCACCATTAAAGTATAAATCTGTTTGGATAGTCCGGTATTTGTTTTTAGTAATATATATTTTTGCCAAGCACAACTGCATTGTAGTAAATGTCAAACGGCAAACAGCCAATGTCATCTTTAATTAAGTTTTCGTCCGTTATAGCTCTCCCGGGGGACTGAGTTCTTCTTCTAATTACACGAAAATAATAGCACGAAGAAGAAGAAACCTACAGAACAAAAAATATTATATATATATAATAAAATAAAAGCCTTTGTCGTAACATCTCTATGAGTAATTTCGTTTGCTTTCCATTGTTCATTTTCGATATAGAAGTTTCAATAAAGCATTGTAGAATCGAATGAAGAATATTTATTTTATTTTCTATCGATAAATTATTTATTTCACTTTATACATCTATTCGTTCACAATATATTGATATAACTCGAGAAACAAACATCGCATTGCTTTAAGATTTTAAGGCATTGTTCTTTATTATCGAAGATATGGTCGGTCAATTTTGAGAGTTTTAGATCTGGTTTCAAGATGGCGACCGTTTTAAACATTAAAACGCCGATACCTCCTTAACTTTTTGTTGCACTGAATGACATTATAGTCGTTTGAAAAAAAAAATTTTAGATATATTTCGCAACAACAGATTTTTTTTTTTTGCTGTCTGTGTATTAGTTCACCGTAAAAATATGCGGAGCATTAAGATTTTGGGCAGTCGTTCCTTTTTTATCCAAACTATTCGACTGCTAAGTCCGAAATGACCACGTGGTTTCGTTACAATATGGCGAGACCACGTGGGCATTTTGAAATTTCTCTATCCACGTGGTCTCGCCATATTGTTTTTAAAATATATGCTGCACAGGAGAACTGTATTCATTTGAAAGGTTTCTGTAATATAATGTGTATAATACTGCTTTTCCATCTATACGGTACTGTATTACTATAAAATATTTTTGTGATGTTAAAATATAAACTTGTTTGTTTGTAGTAACAAATATTATCTGTGCTTTTCAAAACAACAATTAATAGTAAGAGTTGTATATATAGAAGAAAAAATAATAATAAAATTTTAATAATACTGAAAATTATATTATGAAATGTAAAGAAAACATTCTGTTATTTTACAATTGAATTCTTGTTTTGTTTTTATTAAATTAAATCTGAGTTTGGAATATTCCTTATTTTTCTCTCTTTTCTGAATATGGACATGGCTCGGCGATCCCCGCCATTCACCATCCAGTCCCCTTCCACGGGTGTGGATGCAGCCCGTGATTGGAACTGGCCCCCTCCTTTGTAATCTCCCTGATTGGAAAGGGACGTAAAGAATTAAAAAAATCCGAAAAGAATTTATGGTTTGCTGTCTCAAATATTAAGCCAAACATGGAAAAAATTATGAATTCTATGGAAGCACAGCCGTCAAATTAATTTAATTAAAAAATTTTTTTAATGTAGTCTATTATAAATTTTTTTGTTAATATGCAGTTTTTTCAAAAATCTTATACAGTGGTACCTTGGTTAACGACGGCCTCGGATAACGGCGTGCTTGGTTAACGACGAGCGGTTGTGTCTTGGTTAACGACTCCTGATTATGTGAACTTCCGACAAAATAGAGCTCTATAACAGCTCGTCATCGTATCACGTGATTCATTAGCTCAGTTGTTAATCCTTATTTTTTTAATCACAATCAGTTCAAATCCGACAATATCATTATTAAAATTAATAAAATTATAACCATATAAAAATATATTTAAGTAAATGATAATTAACATATAGTAATGAAAACAAATTATTTAATTAATTAAAAAATAGAAGTGCATTAGTTTTAGTTTCTTAAAGATGATTTCTAGACGATTATTATTTTAAATTCTGGTTTCTTAAAGATAATTTCTAGACGATTATTATTTTAAATTCTGCGAATCAAGTGTGATTCTATTGTTTATTTGTGTTATATATTACACGATTATTATTTTTAAAATTCTGCCAACAGTCTGATTCTATTGTTTGTTTGTGTTATATATTACTTCAACCTGCCAGTGGGTGTGACGTCGCAGTTTCGGATTCCATTAGAAGAAAAAAAAAAACGTCTGTCCGAGTTCATAAAGACAATAAATCGGCGAGTGCGTATCACTGTTCGTTCGCCATTAAAAGGGGCAAAATCAAATTTTATCTATATAATAATCGTTGAATCTATTAGCTGCTAATCAGTATTTACGGGTTCGTTTCTCAAAAAACTCCGAAGTGAGCCCAATTGTCCTTCTGATGAGATTCATAATTAAAAACTCTTTTCATGAACAATTCATTTTATTAATGTTAATTTTTTTGTAGCAAATATAATAAATAAGTGATATTTTCCATTTTTTAGGACATTTTAAATGAGTTTTATCTGCATTTTTAATATTTACAATAGGCGGCCGGATGGCCGAGTGGTAACGCGTTGGCGTACCACGCTGGAGGACCCGGGTTCGCGTCCCGGATTTTTTTCGGGGTGCTGGGCCCGGCCCGGTGATCCCAGTCCTTCACCATCCGGCCCCCCTCCACGGGTGTGGGTGCAGCCCGTGGTT
>AYEL01073182.1:0-64674 GCA_000484575.1 Olivierus martensii | reverse complement strand
TTTTTTTTTTTTTTTTTTTTTGTGAGATCTGTTTGTATGCATAAGACCTTTATTTATTTTTACAAAATGTGGTATATTGTTTTGCAATATTAAATTGTAAGTAGAAAGTATTTATAAAATTAAATTGTTGTGAAAATGAGGAGCATATCAATTTTTTATGAAAGAAAGGGGCGCAGACACAAAGTTTTGGAAACCACTGCTGTAAGTAATTACATTTAACTCAGTCTTGAAAAACGTAAAAAAATAAACGTAATAATTATGAATCAGTACAAAATATAAACCATAAAAGTTTGTAAAACGTGTAGTGATGCACACTCTCGTAGAATTAAGCAATTAAGAGTATATACAATGGGCACAGGCCCGATGGAGTTGGTCCTAATCCTCTGTAAATTCACGTATATTCCACCAGTACTAACCATGGCAGAAATATGGTATAACTAAATATGGTAGAATGCGATAATAAAAATATTTTTTCGTGGAAGTGATTTTTATTTCAATAACAATACTGTAATTTTGATTATAAAAAATAAATAATAGATTAACCAAAAAGCTTTTTGTCAGTGAATAATTTGATTTGTGTTGTTTTTTCGTGGAAGTGATTTTTATTTCAATAACAATACTGTAATTTTGATTATAAAAAATGAATAATAGATTAACCAAAAAGCTTTTTGTCAGTGAATAATTTGGTTTGTGTAGTAAAATTATTGGTAGGGCCCGGCCTCTCTGGCCCCTAATGACGAGCCGCTCTTGATAAATACTATAAACGGAACTGCTTATATGATTTTCATAATACTGTATTAACAATTTCTGATATATTTCAAAACGATTCAAAATAAACTTTTAAGTAGACAAAATTTATTTTACAGTATTTACGAATTCTATTTCTTTGACAACTTTATTTTATGGTTCACTTTGAATATGTTAAAAAATAGTAATTCTTTTTTTAATAAGAATAAAATAAATTTAAAAATTTATGTTATCATTTATCCAACTAACTACTATATTATTTAAATTAAATTTGCATCGATTTTTCTGCTTGCTATGATTCGCTTAATAATGTATGATTTTTTTAACATTTTTTTAAAATTTAGATGAATATATTATTCCATTCTGATATATAAAATGAATTCACCCCACCGTTTAATCCAAGTATTATAAAAAAAGCGAGTAAATGCTTTCTCTCCCTTTCTTCTTTATGAATAGCAAAAACAAGAAGTGTATCCTATCAAAAGAAAATGAGGTGGCAGTTTGATAAAAGTATCCTACCCCACTTTCTTTTGTTAGGTTTTTTTCCCCACTCCATTCGTCCAATAACTGGTACAGTCTATTATAATTAACAATACCTAAATTTTATTTTAATAAAAAAAAACATTGCACTGTTTACAAATATATTCTGTCCTGAATTTAATAAAATAAATTTCATGGGAATGAGTAATAATTTCGAATTTTTATAAATAATTTCGAATAATTTTTTAATATTTATTTCGAAAATCATTAAAATTTTAAAATGCCGAAATTAATGTAGACACTTAGAAAAACTTTTCCATATCTAAAAGTATGATATATTTTACTTAATTTATATAGTTTTTTCTAATCTCTTTAATTAAAACATTTTGTTAAATTTAAGGTAAGTAATAATTTTATCAGTGGAAGTTGATTTACATCATAGTTTCATTAAGTTTCTTATGTACATTTTAATTCAAACTTTTAGTATAAATCTTCAATTTAAATAGTCCAGTTTTTCTAATTTAGATAATGGAAAAAATCTCTGATGAAATCTCTGATTTCATCTCTGATGAAAAAAAACAAATCGCTCCATTGTAACTATTTGCAGAATAAAGATGTAACAAATAATAATAATATATGAAACCAGAGGTTTCATTTTATTATTTTTAGTAGATAAGTGAACCAACCTTTTTTCTTTTTTAACGAAAATAGTCAGCAAATCTTTAATTTTTATTCATCCAACTTTTAAACTAACTTTCTGAGAAGTTTTCGCATTTTTCAGAATGGACTAACCGTTAGCAGTCCCTACAATAGTTAAGCTACCGATATATCGAGCCTATTTATATTTTAATGTTTATCTAATTTGTTTTTAATGTAAAAATTTTTGAGTTTAAAAATATTAAGCCATTTAATATGCTAGTTCTTTTGGAATATGAAATATCAAATCTTAAAATGTTCTCATCAAAAATCAAAGAATCTAGCATTATCAGAGGGAAGTTCAATCATTTTGGCAATTATACCAAATATATCTGAAAAATATGAATGTAGATCATGAAGTTGAGGATTAAAAGATGCTATGTCGAAGTCATCTTTAATTGATGGCATAAATATGCTTAGAAATTTCATAAAAATCAACTAATTAATTCGAAAGTTATTGGCGGAGATACTCAGCCATCGGCGCGAAGGTTCATTGCTTTCAAGGGATTGACAGATGAACTGAGAGTCGATGTTACAGTTAAAAATAAACTATTTTGAAAAAATGCAATATTAATTTTAAAAAATGCTAAAATCAAGTTCGCTTTGAAGGAAGAACATAAAATTTTTGCATAAAAAAATTCATTAACAAAATGATAGATATAAATTGGCAGATAGATATATATTGGCATATATCTCTGCATGAAATTCATTATTGTTGATGAGAGGATAAATCAGTATCTTTTCCAAACTGAAAATTATATTTACCCTTTAATTATTCCACTTAATTGCCTGGCATTTCATCGACCCAATAATAATTATAAGCAGAATTGTTTAACATCATTTGGAAATATCTGATAAAACAGAAACTTTAAATATAGCCTTCCATCTGAACGATGTCTGCAAAACTTTTTTAATATTAAAACTGATCTTTAACGCATTAATTACATTAGAATTTAATAAATTATATACAGTGTAAATGTTTCTGATGTTATAATTTTTGTGATTTTTAACAATAAAATATTTGATCCTCTTGTAGAGTTCTTTTAAGAATTTACACTTGTTACGTTGCATAATGCATTAAAGGATTAGAAATTCTAGAGCTGATTATAAAAGAATAATCTTTAATAATGTATCAATAATGAAGGATTTTAAATCTGAAAAATTTTTTTTAAATAATATTTAACACAGAAGAGATACAATTAAAGTAGGCCTGGTTAAAAGGAAGATGGTTCGGGCATATAAGGAGAAGGAATGAGAAATATGTGGATAGGAAGGTTGAGGAAATGATTATAGGTAGACTTAGAATTAGATGGCTAGAATGAGGGAGGAACTGAGGGAAGAGGACGCCAAGGACAGAGGAACGTGGAGAGTTAACGAACTTGACATGTGGGACACAGGATAAAAATATTCTTATATATTATTTGTTTGTCGATGATTAATGATTATATAACCCCCAAAAAATCTTTCAGCGATCGAACCACGTTTAGAACTTTCCATCGATGTAAATTGGATCGATGAATTCTGATCTTAAATAGAAACTACTTCAACCGTCAATATTATTGCTGTTTCTATTGATTACCTTTCGGTGGGAAAATAGACAATTTTATTTTATTCTCTACCCTAAAATGATAAAAATCAAACAAATCATTTCTTTTATGTAATCAATAATGTAGTATGTCTTTATCGAAGATATCCGTAGACACATTTGATTGGATATTAAACTATTTCGTGACTACTTATCGTGGCAAATCCCATAAAGCTACTGGATTTGCATAAACTGATACAGTGAACTTTTTAATGCTTATCGTAATAATATATAATTCATACGTGTGGAACATTAATCATGTACCAGTTTAGCAACTAGAATTAGAGAGGAAGATTATAATAGCGAATTACTCTTTCATTAACCGTCCGATGTCGTTTTGATACAAGCTACATCGACCCCGAGAATTAATATTTTCGAGAATTGCTGTGTTTACGCCCATTCACTGTTAACAAGGAACCTATTGATTCAACCTTTAGCCATCATTCCGTGGATGTAACAATTAATCATCTTTCCAACTTTCGTTAATTAAGACTGCATAAACAATATTTAGTTCATGAAGAACAATCGTAGGAGCTTTGTTAAAAAAATTGCTTTGGGGAACGGGGATTTTAAATTACTATGTCCAATTTAGTAAAATACAATATTAAGAAAAAATGTTTATTAAACTTTTCTTTGTTAACTTGCACATTTTTTTTTTTTACATTCTGATATTATTGCTTATATATTACTATAAATAAAGCAAAGGCGAAAAATTAGTTGGAAGGACATCTGACCCTCTCATAAATAATTAAAGGATGCTTTTGATCAATTCAATCAGAAACAAATAAGGTGGAGTGGGGTAAGGCGTATTGGGGGAAATGCATTATCGGGATTTTTTTATTATAAGATAATGGGAATTTTGCTATTTGATATCGTAGTATTCTACTACAAGTTAATATCGACCTATCGACATATATAACTTACGATGAACGATGCGAATCCAGTGTTTACATTTTACAAATGCCGTCCGCATTTGAAAGCAAACAAAATGTTGACAGCATTTTAAAAGTGCAATAATTCTTAAGATTACTTCATATTAGGAGATATTGACAGCATTTTAAAAGTGCAATAATTCTTAAGATAACTTCATATTAAAAGGACTTTTACAAACGCGTCGCGTCCGAACAGCAAACAAATCTTTGACAATAAAAGTGCAATAATTCTTAAGATAACTTCATATTAGGAGATATTTTTTGTAAGTATGAAGAATATTGATTAAAGTTTACATAATTCTTAAGATAACTTCATATTAGGAGATATTTTTTTGGTAAGTACGAAGAATATTGATTAAGGTTTTACATTACGTAAACATTATTTTTTGACATCACAAATTTTATTGAGAAAAACCCTGGTAAGCTCGTCCCGAAAATATTGTTACCTAGGGCAAGTGAGGAACAGCACCATGGGGTAATCGCGTATTATGCTGTTCTGGCCTCATAACGCGTTCAATTTTATTTTTTCGTGTTCTACCCTTTAATTTGTTTATTAACTTCTTTTTCTAGCATATAATATAGGTCGCAGCCGCGTCAGAAAAACCAACGGGGGACGATTATTCAAAAGAAATGAACGGCATGCGAACGTTATCGAGATGACGATTGATAAATGCAAAGATATCAATTAAAATTTTCGTATAAACCGTTTTTTATTCGATAAAAAACATTTTGTCATATTTCACTATACCACCCCTCACATTTCACAAGGAGGACACAACCTCCGTCCTCCTGTCTATGTTAAAGACGATTTCGATCGGTTTTAACATACAGGTTGGGGGCCATCGAAAAGTGACTGGTGTAAAAGAGTTTAGGTCACTAAGCCTTCGTTTTTTAAAAAAATCGAGGTCAAATGTCATGAAGCCGGACCGTGTCGCTTATATACCTAAAAAATGATCTCTTTCACCCAAAGCGGCGGCGTAATGGTTCAGATGCTTGCCTGCGGAACCGAAAGTAGTAAGTTCGAGTCACGCTTATGCGCTGTTTTTTTTTCAAGTGAATTCGGCGTAATGGTTCAGATGCTTGCCTGCGGAACCGAAAGTAGTAAGTTCGAGTCACGCTTAGGCGCTGTTTTTTTTTTTAAGTGAATAAATTAAAATATTACTAACAATTAAACTTCAGATAAAATCAAGTTTTTTTTGTCATAGTTACGTATGGGATAGGAACAATTCGACGAGTTGCTACTACCCCATAAGGATTCCCATAAGGTAAAGAGGCTTCAAGCGCAAATGGATATTTAGATATCACCCTACACATAGTGAATTATGACAATGAGAGAGAGAGAGAGATAAAGCGAAAAAGAGATCGAACAATAATTGAAAAGTGATTTTGCCAAAATGTAACTATGACAAAAAAAAAACTTGCTTTTACCTGAAGTTTTATTTTTAGTAATATTTTAATTTATTCACTTGAAAAAACAAGGTACGTAAGCGAGACTCGAATTTACAACACTCCTCTTTAAGAGAAGCGGAGAGGCGCGAACCACCGATCAGGGAAGCGTTAACCACAGATTTAGGTGAAATTTTTTAGGCATATAAGCGGTACGGTTCGACTTTATGATATTTGACCTCGATTCTTTTTAATAATGAAGGCACAATGAACGCCCTTTTACACGAGTCACTTTTCGATGGCCCCCAACCTGCAGGTTAAAGCTGATCGAAATCAGTGGGACAGAGTTGTCCTCTGACATTTCAAGAGTTCAATATTTGTTTCTTTAACAAAGAATAACTCTAAAACGAAACAACATATCTTAATGCGGTAAAAAGCATTTCATAGTAGATTTTTTCCTAATTCTGCTCGTGCCAATTAGGGTACGTAAATAGACTTCAAAGGATTTTTAGTTTGCATTTGACTTATATACATATAGGCATGTTTATATCAAAATGCATACATAAGTATGCATACATATGTATGCATTTTGGTTTATACTTTACATAGCTTGTATATTGATATATATTGCAAGATTCTTAGAATAACTTCATACTTACCCAAAAGCCAAGTATGTGAATTCTGGTTCACTTCATGCCATCTCTCAAGTGCTTTTCTTACATTTGAATTTTTCCAAATAAAGGAATCATGCACTGAACCTGGGAAACGAGCATTTACATTTAAAATTCGCATGTTTGCATCACATATCTGAAAAAAGTATACAAATAGGAATATATTATTTGATTAATACTGATTATCTGTTCAATATTTTTTCATATAATAAGTGAAGAACTGATGCAAGCACAACAGGCATTGGCGGTGTCCTTAAACAAACCACCTCTGATAATGTGGAACATCCCATAGCATTTTATTCGAGGAAGTTATTAAAACATGAACAAAACTACTGTTACAGAATTGGAATGTCTAGCATTAATTAACTGTGTTAAAAAATGGCATGTCTATCTACATGGAATAAAGTTTACTATTGTGTCGGACCACTGCTCTCCAGTGGTTAATGTCGAGAAAAAACCCCTCAGGCAGACTTTTCAGATGGTCATTAACTATGTCTATGTATGATTGTAACGTAAAACATCTCAAGGGACAAGAAAACCTGGAAGCAGATACTCTTTCCAGAGCTTACGAATTAAACCTATTAAATAAAGACGATATTGTCAAAGCACAGAGGAACGTTAATATTAATCAAAAATATTTGTGTAAAAGAAACGACTTGGTTGTTTATCAAAGAAACAATCAAACTAGGATCTACATTCCAGAGACATTAAGAAACACCATTATCAGAAACGCACATTTAAAATTCTGTCACCCTGGAACTGATAAAACTAAGAATATCATTAAATTACAATATTTTTGGCCAAAGATGGATATAGACATTTTTGATTTTGTTAAATCTTGTGATATTTGCCAAAAGAACAAAACCTTAAAGAGTATTAGATTTGGGATGCAGAACTTGCCTTACTCAGAAGAACCTTTTGACACAGTGTCATTAGATACTATAGGAGGGTTCGCAGCCTATGGGAGTCGAAATAGGTTTATTCACCTTTTCATAGATCATGCCACCAGATATATTTGGGCATACCCAAGGAAAAATGAAACAGCAGATACATATATTGAATGCATAGAGAAGCTAGAGAATGCAGGCAAACCTAAAACAATTCTCACAGATAGACACCCTAGCTTCCTCAGCCAAAAGTTCAAACACTTCTTGAAGAATAGGAAAATCAGACACAGCATGACAAGCCCTCAACATCCAGAAAGTAATGGTATGGTGGAACGTTGTAACCAAACCCTGGTGACCAGATTGAGATGCAAAATAAATGACCCTATAAACCATAAAAAATCATGGCCTTCTCTCCTCAAAGACTGTGT
The DNA here is from genome assembly GCA_000484575.1 of Olivierus martensii. Lineage (NCBI taxonomy): Eukaryota > Metazoa > Arthropoda > Arachnida > Scorpiones > Buthidae > Olivierus > Olivierus martensii. The sequence continues at coordinate 56,862 of AYEL01073182.1, read as the reverse complement.
GGAAGAGTATAACAAAACACCACATGAAGTAACCGGCTTCACTCCATGCACACTTTTATATGAGCACATGCCTTACAACTTATTAATAAATTCTGATTTTGATATCAAAAAGGTAAGAAGAATAGCATTCGAAAATTCTCTAAAGTACAGTTCAAAAAACAAAGCCATTTATGATAAGAAGAAAACGGAAAGCACATTTAAAATTGGAGATGAAGTTTTATATGAAACCCTTTGGCAACCCAATAACAACAAGCTTACACCTGTTATGATGGGAACTTACAGGTGACATTACTTCAAGAATTGTGTAACTTAGAATTGATTATAAAAAGAAGGGCGTGAACGATTGCGTGATGCATGTCTCCAAACTGAGGCGATACATTAGCCGAGAAAACAAGGATGACAGCTCTTCCTACAGCGGTGATAGTGAGGTAAACCTTGCACACATTTTTGAAGACGGTGAAAGGACTTTCACCTTATGAGATTGTTTTGTGGTGGGGGTATGTAACGGGATACTCGTTACAAGACTAACCTATAGAGGTCGTTGTAAAAGAAAGAGATAAATAAAAAAGGAGAAACCGTTAGTAACGGTTTAGAGTTGTTTAAAAACTGTGTATATATATATATAAATGCAAAATGCAAATCTGGTAATATATCTGTGTTTTCTCTCGAAATAACAATTTTTAAATCACCGGTTCAAACTTGTGAACAAGCGTTATTTTAAGGACAAGAATAAATTGAGAATCAGTATGTGAAAAACGGATTGTTAATAAATATTATCCAATCTCAAATACGCAAGGAGAGTGAAACTATTCCATACCGAAGGAAATCACTTTAATCATAGAATGTCCTAAAGGAAGGAATAATTTTCGGATTTTTTCAGAGATATTAAAGATAATCAATATAGGTTCTTTGACTCTTCCAATGGTTTATTCTGCTCATGCACTAGGAATGAGACTGACCTCTTATTTCAATCAAAATCTTCCTTATCTTTATCAATGGAAGTGAATTAGTTATTTCATCAATTTCAGATATTCTTAATAATACCCTGAATATACCGGATATTCTTAAGGTGCGTTTACACGAAGCGTATGTAGCCGACAAAATGTCGCGCGACAATGCAGTACGCGTGAAAACGCCTCATATAAAAGAACATACTTCCTCTAGCGACAACTATCCGTTTACGCGCAACAGAATTCACCAAGATGAATTTTCTCGCTTCCAAACGCTAGTGTAGCCAATCAGCTGTAAGAAATTGATCACGTGAATAGAGAGTTTGAAAACATGGCGGCAACGTGGACGACCGAGCTTGAAAAAATTTTGCTTTCATCATATCAAAATTTCGAAAATCTCTGGAATCCGAAGCATCGGGATTATCACGAAAAAGGGTTAAGAGAAGCTATGTTGCATCAAATTGCTAAAGAATTGGGAGGAAACTTTACTGGTAGGTGTTGATTTATAATTAGGCGTAGATACAATGCAATCGATTTTATGAATTTAATATCCTGTTTCAATTAGTCACTGACGTTTTTATTTTTGTAGTAAAGCAATAAAATAAAAAATGAAATATCTAAGGGACCCCAATTTTCTCATGAACAGAGGAAAGTTGCAGACAGGCAGAAATTTGGAGCTGGTGCCGATAACATTTTATACCTAAAAATATGTATTTTTATTTGTTTGTTTGTGAGGCTTTTAGACACTTAATATTAGAAATAATCAAGTAATAACGGTTAATACTAATGAACTGGAAATTATTCCAAATTTGATATGATTTGTTATGTTAAGCGTAACCAGAAAGTTAATACTTGTTTTATTAAAATTCCATATTTATGGACTTTCGTGTATTAAAATAGCAAAAAATTATTTCATATATTTCTTTTCAATAAAGTATAACATGCATTTGTAATCCAATTTACAAAGTTCATTAATTAGTTAAAAATTTTAGCATTTGAAGTCTTCTCTAAAGCACAAGTTTACTTTAACTTCTATATTTCATGACTTATTTTTTGAATTAATCATGGTATACTATAATTGATTTTTTAAAGTAACCATTAATTTAGAAAATATAATACAGATTTCTTTGTTGATAAATGGGAACATTTCAATTCCTTGCAGTTTTTAACAGAAAATTATCTGCCAAGAAGTAGTACATGTAATTTAACTTTGGTGAGCCTCTTCTAACATATATTTTGAACATTATCAGTATTTTTTTCTATTGCATTCTCATATATTATGTTTTTCAGATAGAACCATCACTTCATGTAGAATTGGAAAAGAACACATCTGAAAATGATTGAGAATTGGATGTTACCTTTACAAAATCAAATGATCAGATCCCTCTTGTACCTGTTTGTTGAGGTTTAATGGCACAACGGCCCAATGGGCCAAACTGCGCCAGACACAAAGAAAAAATAAACAAATAAATAAATATGCACTTAAGATTAAATACAACAAGCAAGGCAACAAACAAAACAAAAACTAAACTAAGATTAAAAATAAAACTAACTAAAACATAACAGAAAAATGGTGTAAACGGCCGACGAAAACATTTTAAACAAAATCAATAAATAGGCAAAACAAAATACATACATAATGCTGTAAACCGTCACATAACAGATAAAACAATTAACAATAAATAAAATAACATTTAAATATGATGTAAGACAAAAATTTCCGATAAAAAGGCAAAAAGGCCTAAAGAATTAAAATCTTTGCCAATAAGGGCCGTAAGATTAAAAGAAGACTGATTAAAGTGCCGTAATCGCTCGGCACTAAAGTAAGAACATTCAGTTAAAATGTGCTTGATCGTAAGAGCACAGTGACACCGGTCACAAGTAGGCTGGGCTTCGCCCATTAAAAGATGCCTATGAGTGAGCCGGCTATGCCCGATCCGGAGTCTGGCAAGGACGACTTCCTGTCTCCTGTTCCTAAGAGTCCAATTGCTCGACCAATGGCTTGACCTCGTGTAGTTTGTTCCTTATCTGTTCATCCCACATACGCTGCCACATTTATACTAGCTCTCCTTAATGACTGGTTTCAAATCAGTAAAAGGGACTTGGAAATTGTGTGAGTGGTCAGAAATGGCTGACTTCGCAGCAATGTCAGCAAGTTCGTTCTCCTGAATACCAACGTGTCCCGGGATCCAACAAAACTTTATCGTGTATCCCATTCTACATAATTGAAACAGAAGCTTCTTGATGTGGAAAAGAATAGGATGTGGGGAAGGTCTCAACGAGATCAATGCTACATTTCATTTGGAAGTACATCTTAAGTATTAGTCTTATATGTACGGGACTTATAACGTAGCTACCTTAGGAGGTCTACTAATATAAGTATAAGTGTGATGTAGTTCAGAGGTTCGGGTGGCTTACGGCGGCCGTCCGCGCGTTTAACATTACCTCTATGGGAGCGACTGTGGATGGCCATAGCTACCACCAGCACTTCGGAACTACACTTTGTCTCAGCATTTAACAACATAGCAGTGTCTAATAAACCTCTAAGTATGGTTTTGTTCCGAACCTTAGTTGGCCGGTGGATGCTGTCCGCAGGTCTGGCAAACCCCAGACCTCGGCTGCAGCCGGAGCATCTAGTCTTTCCCCATGGTGGGAATAGATATGACTAGGTGCTTGTCCCGGCTTCACCGAGCCGCCGCCGTCGTCGGCAACCCTATGTCAAGCAAGAAAGTTTAGCCATAACCTGTGCGCATGTATGTCACGTGACCTGTCAGATAGATATACGTTAACCATGGAAAGGAACGGTTTTTAAAAAAACGTCCGAGACATACATGCGCACAGGTTATGGCTAAACTTTCTTGCTTGACATAGGGTTGCCGACGACGGCGGCGGCTCGGTGAAGCCGGGACAAGCACCTAGTCATATCTATTCCCACCATGGGGAAAGACTAGATGCTCCGGCTGCAGCCGAGGTCTGGTGTTTGCCAGACCTGCGGACAGCAGCCGCCGAGCCATATTACTGTCTATTAGAGTATCATACAGATGTACTCTCTTGTTGCTGCTTGCAGTATACTGTCCACTAGAGTATTCTAAGGATATTGAAGTGTGCATGCTGGTGCTTTGTAATTGAAAGTTACAAATATAAGGATATATTGATTTGATACCATCTGAAAAGTAAGTAACATATATTTAAACACATTCTGAAGTAGTAGAGGGTCTTAGAAATGTAGTATATATAGTTATTTCGTTATAAATTAACTTTATAATAGTAATACAAAGCATATTGCAACAACTACTGGAATGTTACTATATTGCAATAACTAGTAGAACTAGTTTATCATAGTTAGGTTTTTTATATAGTGTTTTTTATGTAAATATAAAAAACAGTCTATTTTGAAATGTTCTCGGAATAACTTTGTAATATATCATCGGATTCCTCTCGATGGGGGCTATTCGATGGTGATGGTCCCCAACCCCCGGGGTCTTCGAAAATTAAGTTTAGTCGAAGGTGGGCGTGTCATATATCAAACAAATCTCGTTGAGGGGAAACCTCCGTAGACCCCCGAACGTTCGGGGACCGATCTATATAAGTTGTGTGTCAAACAACTCGGCTGGACGAGTACATTACTATAGTACTGTTTAGCAAGCTGTCAGTGTATTATACAACTCGATATTTCTATTTTTCAGATGACCAAGGAAAAGATTACTGAATGCGCTATAAGCGATTGTAGATCAAGCACTACACATTATAAACGGCACTGTCTCAGCATTCATGAGTTTACAACATATATATATATACGTTGTTTTTTGCCTTGACGCAGACCTGGATGTCCATAAAATTTACATACATTTATTCTGGACCTTGCATTCAGTTCTTTAGACAATCCGATCGAATACTAATACTACAGTTGTATTTACCTATGTCTTCGAGACCTGAACCGTCCGAAAATGCAACTCCTGAACCGACACCGCATGCAACAGGAACAAACGAACCCTCCGAACTTGTACCGACTGCTAGTATAACAAACCGTTCGCCACCTGTTCGTGTTCTTGATATTTCAACAAATACCAAGAACACAGAGTCCGCAACCGTCGCCTGCACAACCATCTACACCATCTAACACACTCTCACCTGTTAAACAAGTGGAATTAGAATCTTTAACACCCAAAAAGATTACATATCCTCCATCGTCGGTTGCTGCACGTTTACAGGCTGCTGGAATGTATGAGACAGCCTTCGAATCATTGCCAGAGATAATCGGTTTCAGGAGATTATTGCATGTAGCGGAAGGTGAAGTGCTCACCCAAAAAACCAAGCAATTGTATAATAACGTTCGTAAGATATACCAATATTTGATAAACCACGATTCTGAAGAACTCTTTTCAGAAGATAATCTGCTGAATGCCTTCGATATCCTCATAGGATGTGGATTACAGGGAGATAGTCTGGGTATCTGGATTAAAGGAATTAAACAGTTTATGAAATACTCAGAAATTATCAAACCGAATATGCTCATAGAATAGTACTTGAACTCTATGAGGAATATTTCTCTAGAACAAACCAAGTAACAGAGTCAGGGCTGTAAAACGCCGCAGAAAATATACACAGCTATCTAATATCCAGCAATTCAAGTGGATGGAGGAGTTAGAAACAAGATTACAATCAATAATAAACGAAGATATAGTATCCTCGGACAACTTTAACATCGTCGTCTCGTATATGGCAGGATGTATTATGCGTTTAGGCCATCGTCCTCAAGTAACATGTAACTTCAGAACCGTAGAATACGAAGAAGGCCGAGAATCGCACGTATTTTATATCTCGGATGTGAAATCGATACAAACGTCACAAGCGTCATTCTCGTAAAATTCAGAACTTAAGCGATCCGTGTTCGAATTCTACTATAATAAAGTGAGACCTAAATGGTCACCGAGCACGGATCGCTTCTTTATCAATAGTGAAGGTACGTGTATGCAAAGACCGTTACAATTCATAAGAAGAATGATAGCCAGAGAGAATCTAACTAAAATGCCTTTAAATACTATCCAATATCGACATGTCGTAGCTACGGCTATACAAGATGGCTTCTAGTATTATCATCTGGTATGTTAACTACACGCAGAAATTAATCAGACACAAGAGACAGCTGTAAGAAGATATCTACTGCAAACTAGGAAGAGAAGGTTCACACACACTTCGCTTGCGAAAGCGAATGCGGAAAGCAAAAACGCCAACATTTTTCGCCCAGCGAATTTCATTTACACACGAAGGCGAAACAGCCAGAGCGAAATAATAAGCCAATCACATGAGAGCAGAGTCAAAACAAAATGGAAGAGTCTGATGCTCTGCTACTTACTACTTGCGTTTGTTTAATGAAAAATAAAAAGAATAAAAGTAAACAGAGTAGACGATGGTGGGTTAAAAAAAAAACCTACCAAAATCGACAATCACAAGGCTATCATCAAAATTTAAAAGAAAAAATGAGACTTGGTGATGAAGAAAGTTTCTTTAGGTAGGTATAAACTATTGTCGATATATATAAATAGGCCTACTGTAAATATTCTATTGTGTATATATATATATTTTTATTTTTAAAATTTATTAAAAAAAATTTAAATATATATATATATATATATATATAAAACTATTGTATATATCTAAACTATTTAAAGATTGTGATATGCTATTTTGTAAAAGTTTAATAGCCCATTTAAAAAAAATTCCTGCACACCGTAAACTAAGTGTACAAATTAAGTTATTAGAAATAATTAAAAGTGAAATAAGCGAATAAAATAAAAGTTTTGTTAATTATGAACTTTTATGAAGTAATTTATTTATATAAAAACATAAAATGAATATACTATTTTTTGAGTTATACACTTTTAAAGTTATACATTCAAGTATTTACAGATATTTACATTTTGTAGCCTCTTTGTACTATTTTATTTTGCCACAGCAATGGATTTTTCACAAAATAGTCCGTGAACGTTTCTGACAGATGCTGCATCTTTGGAGTGTGTTTGTAGAAATAAGCCCAATATTACCTAATCTATTGATACCGTCACTATTTTGCCATCTCTCTGGTATAACTTCTCCATTGTGTTCCATATCCACAAAATTAGAAGGTAAACAATATTTTTCACAATCACATAATTTTTTATGCATCACAGAACAAATGTAACAGTACTGCTATTACAATATTTTCAACAGTTTCCACGTTTGCAACTACAGTATATTATTTCTCAATATCCTCCATCTGTTTGCTGTTATTTCAAATACATTTACCACAATTCTTCGTGCTCTCGATAAGCGATAATTAAAATTTGTTTGCATTTATCTAGCATTCTTCCAGGGTATGGTCGAAGGAGGTTAGTTTTTAATGGAAAGGCTTCACAGCTAAAAAAAACATGAAGTGCTGGTGCAAGTCTACCAGGCAAGCATTTGTAGACAAAAGTAAAGTGCCTTCCTCAAACATTAGTCAGAGCAAATTTGGGTCAAAGACACGAGTATCATTGTTTCTTCATATGTCTCAATGTCAACAACATTGTAGCAATATTGTAAAGGTTCAGAAAAAAGAAAAAAACAAAAAAATTCTAAAAATTGGTTGTTAGAAGCACCTACCATGAGCTTGTCCGGGATCCGCCATCTTGCGTATGCATGACGAAATCTTCACATCGAGACTGTTACGTATGTTTTGGATAACTTAATTAATTAATGTTTTATTTTATATTTGGAAAAAGAAATAATAATCGATTGTCAATTTATAATAATTTATTTATTACAAGAGTTTAAAATGTAATTAAAACATTAACAGTAGTATGTAAATTTTGCAAAGATAAAAAGCGACGCCTAGGAAGCATAAGTGTGTCGTCCTCTGGAGCTGTATCGTCTTGCTGTTCGTCCTTGTCAAGTGTTGGTCCGTTGTCTTGTGAACTGTCGTCCAGTGTTGGTGCTGTTAAAGTGTTTTGGACTACTTGTTGGTGGACTTGTCAACATAAGTGTTTTTGCTCGAGGACGTTCAAGGTTTTGCATGATAATCGCCTCTTCTCTTTTTGTGAGAATTTGTTTAATTATATTAATAAAAAGTTTACTAGTTTTTACCGAAATGGAGTATTTTTCATAGTTAATGTCTCACTTGTCCGGCTGGAAATTAGCCGTTAACACTGCAGTCTCAGTCTCACTTGAACGGGTGGAACCGACAAGGCCGGGGACGGGGTCCACGAACCCATCAAGTCCGAGAATTGATAATATGTGGCATCAAAAATTGCAAGCAATACAATGCTGTGTGTCTTTTTGTAATTAAAAGATAATGACCCTCCATCGGGTGTTTGAATATGGATGTGTTTGCCATCCATTACATCTACACAATTAGCAAAATTCCAGAATTTTTCAAAATCTTCACTGTTTTATTTCCATAATTTCTGATTTGGTGTAGGTAAATACAGTAGAAGCCGCTTATTAGAATAACTTTTGATCTATTTGATAACAATAACCGATTGATAACATTAAGCAGTGCATGTCAAAAAAGCATAATTTTTTTTATTATATAGTACATACTGTATTTTGCTGTTATATACAGTGTAATCTCGATTCATCGTTTTCGTCGGGACTCCCGAGAAAACTATGAATAATAATAATTATAAAGAAAATAATTATTAAATAAAAATTATATGTTAAAAATTAGAATAACTTCTTTAATTAGCCAGACTTTTAAATTAATAGTAACTAGACTATCGTAATGATAACTTAACATGATGATCTATGTGAACTTGGATTTAAAAAAAAAAAATTATTTTTAATTTATTCGTAAAATTAAACTTAATTGCTTTCAAATGAAGCATATATATTTTTTTTTCTTCTTGTTAATTTTCTTATTGATCTTTAACTTTTATAATTTTTTTTTTCCTAGTTTTAAATCAAAAGAAAAATATAATCGAACTGTTGAAAAAAAAAAAAAATGAAACATTAAAGAAAATTTTTATTTTATTTATTTTTTTTAATAAAGTTAAAACCCCCCTAGAAAAATTCAACAGTTTTTGCCGAACTATACAGAATTTTATCTTAAAATATAAAAGCTATTAAGACAATTTTTTCGTGTGTATGTATTTACTTCAAATTTTTTTTTTTTTATCCCAAGAATGGCGACTATAAACGAAAACCTCGAAGGAAAAATGGCTGAAATGGTTACTGTTTTCCTCGAAAATGATAAATTTCGATCTTTAACACCTTAGGCTAACATATAAACAATTATTTATTTATCTTGCCATGTCAAAGGTTGAAGTCTCTAAACGTTCCCATCTTTCAGTTTTAAGTTGTTCTAGTATAAATAATTACACAGATTCATTATTTACGGACCGGTTACTTGCTGAAAGTTGTTTATCACTTTTAAAAAATCTGATTTGCACGGATAATAATAATGTGTTGAGGCAATTAAAATAAGTTATATATAGCTTAAATATGAGAAAATATTTTTCTCGTCTCTGAATTATTTGTTGTTATAAATTTTTTTTTTTTTCGTTACTGCAGTCAATAATGTTGAATCTAAATACGCTAGAGAATCATTGAAAACCTGCCAACTATTTACATAAAAATACTCAAAATCCCACAGCTATTTTAGCTTTAAACCCCTGAACTATTTAGAATCGGCATATATAAATTATATAAAATAAATAAATATACTTGGAAGAATGAGAGATTTTTTTTTTCTGAGAATAAAAGTATTTCATTATATTTCCATTAAAAAATAAATGGGTTTTTCATTCGAGGTTATTTACTTAAACAGAATTAATAACTTATAATGAAGTTTAAGCGAAATAACATTATCCAAGTTTTGCTAATCAAGAAATTTAATTAGTAAAAAAAAATATAAATATATTTGAAATTTTATTAATCAATATAAATGGAACCAATTGAAAGAAAATTTTTCCAGTTAACTTCTCTTTTTTAATAATGTTGCTAAGAGAAGAAGAAAAATATTTAAGGAATATTAAAACTTTCAACAGTGTGTAAATAATATCAAAAAGATTTAAATCACTAAATAAAATTCAAATATTTTTCAATTTATTAAAAAGCTTACATTTAAATTATACTTTTTTTTATTAGTATTATTATTATTTTTTTTTTTTTATCGCGGGTTTTAATTACATCTTGATTATTTTTTTTTATTAGTATTATTATTATTATTTTTTTTTTTTGGATAATTTTCCGTTTTCTGTATCCTATTTTCACTTGGAAGAGAACTTCCTCTCATGCATGCATCACTGCAATCTTTAGATTTGAGAAAAATCGATAGTGACTGTTACGTGAAAATATTAACCAAGAATCTTTTAAGTTCATAATATTTTTGTTAAAAAGCACAAACTCGATAAGCCCTTAGATTATACTGCCAAAAGTGTAAATAGAGAGAAATAATTTTGTAAAAATTTTCGATATGGTTTTAATCCCGGTATATATATATATTTATAGATTCGAAATTTCAACAGACCGTAAACAAACTCATTAAAGTTTTTAATAAGAAGACTTTTAAGTCAATTAAACGCTGTATGGTTAACGTTAGAGATCGTTTTAATTCCCTCATCGAAAAGAAATCGTTGCAAAGCGCAGAGAGATAGAGTATTCTCTAAATAATATTTCCTATATTTAAGGTTATAGTTATGGGAATCGTGGACGTTCACGGATTTACGCGCTCAAAGTTGCGAATAAATGACTCTTTGAGAAATAATTGCTTGCGTTTTTCTTAAGTTAAATATTTATTCCTTCAAGTGGGTACTTGGACGTTGGAAAGAGCGGTAAATTTCCTTTCTTGGCCAAAGAGTGCCTGTATCTGGGAATGTATATGACACAGAGGACATATCCCAGGCGCCTGACTGCGACACATGAGCGATGACGAAAGAAAGGAGCCTTCTAAAAACTTGATTCACGTCATTCTGACGCTAGATACTTGCATGAAATAGCATCTCACTTTTAGAAGGGGAAAAAGTGTGTGCGCGAGTGAGTGAAAGAAGAAAAAAATACTGTCAATCTCTAGAAAATTTTTTTCTTCCTATTTAAATAATGATATTTTTAAGCTGAATATTAAAAAATCACAATTTAATATTTGTATTATAAAATTTTTGGTGTGTCCATGATAATTAATTGAATTTTTTATATAAAAAAACACTTTAATTTTTATGATATGTCAATACGGAAAACATGATAACTGTGGAAGAGTGGGAGGAGGAAATGCTTACTGTAAATTTCGTTGATTAGCGAGAAAAAATAATAATTCTGTCAGTCAGTATGAAATTTTAAAATTTATAATCAGGTTAGTTAAGTTGCGTATTATAACGACGACTAATAAAGAATTTAATGAATGCATTCATCTATCTATCTATCTTTATACACCTCAACGATGGAGTAATTACCGACTAAAACTGAAAAGAAGACAATGATGTCCGTGGGACGATAAAACTGCGTTTTCTACAAAGTGCAGATGGGGTGGTGATGAATCTCTCTAATGGTGTCGTAGCGTCAATCAGTTTTTGTAGAATGGGTTCACCACGCAAACAGCTCGTCTGACTCTACCATTCCCATGCTGAATATTTGTAGGCCAAGTTCTAAATAGATTTGCTCACGCAATTGGTTTTTGTTCGTACGATTTTCAAAGAGAAGAAAAGAAAATTTCTTGTCAAAGTAACATGGCATGAACAGTTTTTCTTTCTTTCTTTCTTTATTTTTTCTTTTAATGTATTATTCAACAGTTTCCATTTTATTTCAAATAATTAACTGCTTACGCGATGGAAAAATTTATATATATATATAAAGTTAGAGATTCGTATGATAAAAATTCTGGTTTCGACAGAATATAGAATCTTTTCTTACTTATTATTCATAATCAATGTTGCCTCTGGTTAGATTTTTCAAGCAAGAACGATTTTAGAAAGTTTTGACAAAATGTAGTCGGAGACTGTTTCGGTGGCTCCAGTTCAGAAAAAAAAAATAAAAAATACTGAAAAACTATCAGACGAAGTGAAAAACACGTTCAGTACCTGGTAGAGTTAGCACGTTCAAACAGCCACTGAAGGATCAATAGATCATTAGCCAGTAGAAGTTCCAGTCAACTTTAGACTGAAAGCCAACATCCTTATACTGTATCTTAGCTCGAGTCTCTAGCAGCTGGGTCAGCTCTGATAAAGTGCAAAAGAAAAAGTCAAACACTTTGCCTTTTTCATTTTCTTTCTTTAGTCTTTGGATACCGCGCTCCCAGTTTACCATCGTGAACTTCTCTTGATATAGAGTGTTTTTCTAACATTGATGTTACCTTTCGATGATTTTATCAATATTAAACATCAATATTTTCTTATCAACATTCAATACTACCTGGACAAAAAAAAAAAAAAAAAAGAAAGAAAATAATATTATTATCGTCGAAAATCAAATTTAATAAGTAAAAACTAACAATTTCCGAATTAAACTTTATTTAAATATTTGTTTGAACAGTTTTAGATTAAAAATTAATCAAAAAATATTACATTTTTTCGTATTTGTTCAGATTTTTTCCCCCTTACATACGTTTTAATGTTGACTGTTTGAAAATTTTATGTATTCGACTTTAATTAACTTATATATATATATATAAATTATTTTAAAAGTTTTTATATAATATTTAATATATATATAATTATATATATATATAAAATTATTTTAAAAGTTATCGAAAATTCACTTAGGTATTAATTATATATATGTGTGTGTGTCATATATATTTTTTTTTCTTACAAAATTGAAGAGAAATTCGCGAATTAATTCTACTTTTTCCAACAGCTCGAATGTCTCTCTCTCTCTCTCGTACCATTCATTTTCCAGGAAAGAAATATAGAACATCTTTATTATATATTTTTATTTTCCAAACAATTTTATTTTAAAGTTATCACACACTATAACGTTTAGGTTATAGTTATTTCTTCGAGCCGGATGGAGAATTGATAGACACAAACAGGTCTAAATCCTGTATATGTCCACTCTTTTCCAACTATGGTTAGGTTAAATCGTTTTTGGTTTTGGCGAAATGCTGCTATAGACAGACACTAATGGTACCAAAGCGTATATAACTGAAGTTTATTTTATCAAGAAGCACTCGAAAACCTTCCATTTGCTTTTATGTCACCCTAATATTTTGAGACAAAAAGCGTTTACTGCTGACTGAAAGTTTTCTGTAAATAGAATCTTTAGTTCGAAATAAAATCATAACTATATATTTTCTTTCTATACATATAAGCTTATACCGTATAGAGATATATAAAATATATATATATATTTTTATTTACAGCGTTGTGATCGATATTTACGGATTTTAATCGATTAAACTCGAATAAACAAAGAAAACAAAAAAATTGTTTTTCGATTACAAGCGTAACCTTAATAAATTTAATTACGTAAGTCGAAAGTATGGCTTTTAAAATTTTCTAGATATTTTTAAAAGAATATTTTCTACATCAGTAAACAGAGAATATTATATATAACGCGATCGTACGTTAGAAATTTTGAGAACATTAAAACCGCCGAGTATGAAACTCTCTCTGCATTATATCTAACTAAAACTCGTTTCTAGTTAACTGCATCAAAAATTAAGCATTACATAATTTCAAATTAAACCAGTCATTAAAGAAACCTTAAAGAAAAGAGGTCTATAATTTAGCCCTGTTTTACGACTATCTCGAAGATGACAGGCATCATTATAGCTATTGAGTTAGAGCCATCATAAAACTCATTATCAGCTCTCATTGATCTCGAAAATCAATACATTCAATATTTAATAATTATATTTATAAAAAATAGATTGTAATACATTTTTTTATATATTATTATTATTATTATTATTATTATTCGAAGAAATGGAGAAAGAGAGAGAGGGAAAAAAATGGCATTTAATGAGATTTAACCAAATTATAGTGAGATGGTAATAGAATTTTTTTTTCTTCTTCTTTTCTTTTAATTTCATGTCCTGTATTCTTGTGATGTTCTACATTAAAACGTTTATATTTTATTTAAAATTCAGTAAACGGGAAGCCATTAGTTAAGTAAGATGTTTAATGTTCCTCTTTCTCTATTATAAGTGTTGATTGACAACCGGGATACGCAGGATTTTATTCTAAAATCAAGTTTTATATTTTCGGCATTACGTTTACTTAATTTTTAATTTCTTTTCGTCAAATTAAATTACCCGTCGTACAGAATTAAATATTAAACTTTCTCCAAGTCGAAATTTATTAAAATCTATCGATTCATTAAATATAAAAATAATTAATATGAGAGAAAAATGTCTCTCCCTTGTTTCTAACTTCATCATTCGAGGTTTGTTTTATTTATGTTGTGTAACTGAAGTTCTGATTTGTACTCTATCCCCCTATACAGTTGAATTTAAAATTAATATATTTGAAGAAAATTTGTAACATTTATAAATTAGTTAAATAATTCATTCATTAAATACGTTTGCACGTTTATTTCTAAGCTTTGTTGATGCTGTTGTTGTTGCTGATGAGAGGAAAACTGTCTTTAATGAATAAGCAGGAGGATTTCTTAAAGAAAAAAGAATATTTGGAGTCAGAAATTAATGAAAGTCACGATTTATTTATCAGAGTTTTCGATGGCGTAAGACAAGATCTGACGGTGACAACATTGATTTATTTAATCTCCCTCGCTATTGTATCGAAGTTTGTAATATGTTAGCATTTCTGTAGTACTTTATATATAGTGTATATATATATATATTTTTTTTTCATCGAAGTTTGTAATATGTTAGCATTTCTGTAGTACTTTATATATAGTGTATATATATATATATATTTTTTTTTTCATTCTTTTGTGGAAATCTTGTTACAATAAACAAAACGTCTGAGTGTTGTTGGCAGATGGTTAATACAGTCACTGGAATCTAGTTTACGAGAAACGACAGAGAAAGACACAGTCAGGTTTCACTGCATGGTTAGTGTGAGTAGAAGTGGCACATAAAGTGTCCAACAGATGGACTGCTAGAACGGTTTTATTAGATGGTCGTCAACCTTGTGCCGAGATACGGTACTTTATAGACATTGTAAGCCATACCGAGAGAAAAATCTGATCGGTAGTAATGTAACATAGAAAAATAATATTTACTCGATATAGATCCTATATAAGATCCACACATAGGGGCTAATAAAATATCGAAAAAGAGATTCTATCAGGAAAACCTATGCGTTATAATTAACGGTGAAATTTTTAGCAAGATTTTTCAAAATAATTGAAGTTTCGAGACATTTTTTTTTTTTTTATTAAATTAGTCCGCACGAATACGTTAATCGAAAAATGGTGAAGTGAAGGAGCATCAAGTAGTCTAATTATATTAAATATTACGTTAAAACTTTATCTGTTACAGATATACACTTTGTTAATAAGGACGAGTCACGTTTCGATATCCTAAATAGAAAAATGAGATACCGGCATCTGCTAGCTTTTTCTGATCATAATTAACCGTGGACTTGGAGGTCACCTTAACAGCATGCTTTTAATGCGACCCTTAACATCCGAGTTTGATTTCGTGTCTTCGTTCGAGAAAAAATTAAACGTTTTTCAGCGTCCATGTCCTTATTATTAGCCTATTAGATTTATTTTCTTCTAGATAAAGCTTGTTAAAGTTAAAATTATGTTTTAGCTTTCTTACTGACAGCATAATTTATTATTATTTAAACATGAGTAGTAATTTTTTTTTCAGTTTTAAATATTAACAAGAGTATTTATAGTGTTAAAAATATATATAAATTTTCGGTTTCTTATGATGGTTCTGTGCAGAAACAAGCAGTTCTAGAAAGAACTAATTTCCTACTTTCCTAAAATGTCACACGTCTTTGAATGGGTAAAAATAAATAATTAAAATATTTTATTAATCTGAAAGATGATCCTAAACTCTGGTTCCATATCATCTGCATTAGGAGAAGCCTGAAAAATTTGAACGTCCGCCATTTTTAAATGGACGAAGCTGTAGCATTCAAAGATGCGGTACGGAACACGTTAGTAGATTTTTCACGAAATTCTATTGATTAGTTGAAAATTTATTAGTGAGAACTCACTGATAGACACACAGACAACAACATGGTGATCTCATAAACCTTGGAAGGTAGAATAAAAATGGATTAATTATTATGGATGTAAAAGCAGAAGTACCACGCCTGGCTTCCTGGGGCAATGCAAACGTTACAATGCAGACAATATTACTTCAATTACAGTTGATGTCGGAATCAATGGATACTGTAGTAACCCCTATTTCCATTCCTCAATAAAGCAGATTGGTACCGAACGAAACCCATTTGGAGATGGGCGGATATACATCTTGGTCTGTTTAATTAGTGGGTGCGCGTGAAAATGTGTCTTCGATTGATTTTTTTCCTCCCCATCCGCTTCCCCAGGAAGAGGCAATATCGGTGGTCCAGATGTTCCCCTGTGGGTCATTCCACTCTAATGGACTGTCGAAATCTTCCTTTGGCCAGAACCGTGATGCTTTACAGCACGACATTCAATCGATGCCTTCAAACCGAAACTTTTTCCGAACTTCCTTCAATAAAACCCATTACAATGTAACCGTGGTCAGTTATCCACCTTGACAATTGTTCTCGCATCCTTTTATCCAATTGCTTTTACAATCTACCATCAATGCCAAATTGAATTTTATGTTATGGTATAGGTCTATTAATCAGAAGTGATAAGTTTTTGTACCGCATTAAATCCAATTGTTCTATCTCTATAAATATATTAAAATCCTATTCTGGAAAAGAACAGATTAAAAACTTTCTATCAGGAAAAAATAAAAATAAAAAAAAATGCTATTTTGCTGATTCGTTTGTGCTGTTTACTTCACAACACCTTGTTCGCATATGTCACATATTTCATAAGAAAAAAAAAGGTGTTTATGTGTATGAAAGCAAATTCCACAGCAAGATAAAAACAAAACAGCGTTTTGCTGATTTGTTTGTTTTCATTTTTACATGATTGTTTGCTTTCATATATATATTTTCCTTTCAATCAGTATTCAGTTGGTAAAAATTATTATATATTTCGTGGTGAAAATTTTATTATTAGTTTGTTTGAGTTCGGTCATGTTCAATATCTGTAAAGCATCTTCACAAATCGTTGTTGTTGGTGAATGACACGCCTGGCAATATTCCAAACACATTCCACCAAACACTTTAAAGAATGTTTTCTTCTTCTTTTTTTTGTGTGTATGTGTTCTTTCGAAACCACCGAGAAAAAATAATAAAAAAATATATATATTGAATAGTTTAAATAATGACATATAAATTACAGACAGACTTCTCTCTGATAAATCAAAATAGCAAAAGATATTACAGAAAATGTTTTATTTTAAAAAGGAGGACGACAATTAGAATTCCGTGAAAGTTGCCTTCAATTTTTTTTTTTTATTTTTCTTATCTTTTTTCCTGCTAAAGATTGTCGAATGGAGTTTATTTCAGGTGTGGATGAAGATGTTTATGTATTCTGTAGAAGGGTCGATTTACTCTGAAGAATGACATCAGAAAATCAACGTCATATTTGAAACGAAGAACATTCTCTAGATATGTAACCGAAACTATTCAATTTTTTTTTATTTCTTCTTTTTTTTTCTTTTTCACCGAAAGAAAAACGATGTCTGACATAAAGGTGGATTTGATTGGATCGTTACTTCGATGCTTAGAAAGCAACCCGTCGGTGCTATTTCAGTCACCGTCTTGATGGTCTCCCCATTTTTGGCCTCTGTCTCCTGTGGACAGACGATCCTGAATCCAAAACTGCTTCTATCAGTCAGTTCGTGCTGCTTATCGACTGTCGGAAAAAATGATTGGTAGAAAGAATTTAAGTAACGAAAACTCGCCATATATATACTTCTGATATCCCTTTCTATAAATCTAGATCTACAGAAGCTCTTACGCCTTCCATATAAGATTTTCGAAGTTAATGCCAGATATATATTTTTTTATTTCTTTTTTTTTTTAAATTCACCCGTATGATATTTTTAAATCATCACAAAATTTGCATAATTTTCCCTGACAGAATAGTTTAAACACGAAAACAATGATTGATTGATTTAAAAAGCTTTCTAAGATAGAAAAACAAAAGCAATCACGAACATGCATTTCTTTACATTTTTCTTCGTCCGACATCAAAAAATCTAAGCAAAGTTGGCACGGCCTTCAATTTTGATCGCATAAAAATGATTAAGCACCAGTTAGAGTTGTCATCTTATTAAGTCATTCATTTCAATCACACATTTAAGTTAAGATCCTCCTGGAGCATTGCACATTCTGTTTAGCAGCGAGCGGGCAGTTAAACATAAGATGTTTCTATCCCAATTAACTCGATGCACCTTTTTTATGATCCTAGTTTCTCCTGTTCATCTAGTTAGGCCTTGCAGGACCTCCGGCATTGCCCCCTTCTTTTTTTCCTCTCCTCACATAAATATCTTATCTAAAGGTACTATCAACGCCCCGATCCAAACCTGCTTATATAACTGTCTGTAGGCGTTTATATCTCGTTAGACGAATCGACAAATATTTGCAAATATTCTTTTTAAAGCCGTTCTTCTGTCTAGCAATCACGTATAACTTTAAAACAGAATTAGATTTCTTAATGATATACACCTTTTAATAGTATCAGATCGAAGATATCTTCAGATCATCCGCTTCAACTAATCTTCGGGAATGTATAAAAGCCGAGCAAATCGATAAAGTTCGGTCAATAATATGGATCGAATGCCACCAAAATTATCTATAATATTGACTTATAAATTATTACCGATTTATCTGTTACGTTAATGAAGTTAATAAAAATTCCCCAACGTTAACCAATAATTTGTCACATGCATAAAATGATAAATGAGTAAAATGGCGCATGTTGTTTTGGAGATTTTTTTTTCTTCCGGATGGAAAAAAATTAATCACAGATACCTAAAATATTTTTATATAATTTTTTAAATAATAAATACTTGTATATATTTATATGTGGTATAATGAAATATCTTTGTTTTAATTATTAATTATTTTGTAATTTTAATTTTGTTCAGTTGGCAACACGAGTTGTAGGTCGCCATGTTCTTTGCTTTTAGAAGAATAATAAACTTTTATTTTCTCTCTGACGTTTTTATTAATTTGTATCAATCCATAAAGGTGGGAAGACTTCGACTTTATCACATATATATAATATTTTTTGTTTAAATTAACAAATAAAATATAAACTCGTTTTAAAAAGACTGATTATATTCACGTATAATGTTTAATGACTTTTATATAGATTAATTTGTAAATAATGTCAGATAATATCCTCTTTTATTTTATGGATTGGCTTAAATTTATTCAAACATTGTGTAGTCATAGTTACATACTGTTTATATGAACAACTAATTTCATTCTGAATATGATCTATAATTCTTTAAGTAAGCTCATGCATATCAACAGTTGCTCGTAACGAAATTTCTCTCTCTCTCTCTCTTTTAAATGCTTTCCTAGTAAAAATGATAAAAAAAAAAGACGATAAGGTATTATCAGTTTAATTTAGAGTATCCAGAATACTAACAAACGACTGTTTTTATTTTATTTTATTTAATGCCATTCAGTTCTTCGATCACGTAGTATAATAATCAACCGTTCTGCTCGATTAAATAATGGCGGAGCTTGTTTTTAAAAGTTTCTATGGGAGAAAATAAAAAAAAAAAACAAGTGTTTAATATGCATTAAGAATATATGTAAATGATATGCAACATTTTCTAATTTTCAAAGACATGAAAACGGTAATCAATACAAAGTTAAATGTGAAACGATTTTTACCTATGAGAGCAGATATTCTGTTACGAAAAATTACAAACAGATTTTTCTATCCCTCGAATATAGAATTATGCTTTCGTAATTTAGAAACAATGTGAGCATATTTTCGGAATATTTGATAATTAGTGAAAAATGCAATATTTTTTGATGGCACCGTGTTGATAGCAAATGCCAGTTCTCTCTCTCTCACTTTTCTCTAAATGAAAATTCTCTGTTAAAATTATTGCTCCGGATTCTTTCACGACAAACAAGTTCTGCAAATTGTTTGGAGAGGCGGTTGTGTATGTTAAGAAATAATATTTTAATGAATGGCAATGGACAATCTATTACCACATTTTCTAACATCCTGTCACGGTGTGATTGATGTAACCAAATGAACTATCTGCTGATAAACGAAGTTTCTTACAAGCTATTTAATACAGTTTAATGTACGATGATTATGATAGAGTTAAGATGATTTATAGAGAGTATTCAGTGTCCGGTGTTAAAAATATGTTTGTACGATGGGTTTGGTCATGCAAAATACTTGTAAGTTATGTTAATACTCACGGAATGACAATATTTCTTAACAGACTCGATGGAATAACCGACTAACCACATTTTCTTCGTCTTTTATTTTAACCAAACACGTATAATTTACCGTCTAAGAGTCAACTGTATCGCATAATTACGTTGTTTATAAGGTTAATAATTCAAAACTACTCGCATTTTTAAACTCATTGAAGAGGTTTGGAAGAAATTCAGAAAATTTTTTAACTTTTTCTTAAGATAAAAAAAAAAAGTTTTTCTCCATAAAGAAAATATTTTTTCTTTTTTTAATTCAACAATTTCGCACCGTCAGAATTAGTAATTCACCTTTCCTCTTTGCGTAAATTAGAATTTTTATAACGTTAAAAAAAGATGCAATAATAATTAATCTAAAGATTCGATAATTAATTTTTATACCGAGTTAGTTCTTTTATTATTATTATTATTATTATTATTATTATTCCATTTTATCTATCGCTTCATTTAATAAATATTAATATCAAATATTGAAATTCAGCAACGTCGCAGAGAGTGCGAATATTTTAATAAAGTTCCTCCTTGTATATTAATAAGATTTATTTAAACGTATACAGTTAAAGTTTCAGCCGGCATCAAATATGCAATATATAAATATATATATATAGATAACAGATTTTTATTTAGCATTCGGAAAGATGCGATAAGTAAATGGATATAAATTTTACATGTTAAGAGCTGCTTCTCGTCGCCTTAGACTAAAAACGTGGTATAACAGTTAGAACCGATCAATAAAGTCAGTAGCCAACTGCACTGTTGAGAGAGAGAGAATAAGTAGATAGATTATTTCCTCCTGTATTTGGTTTAATTAATATTTCTACAGTTTTATTCTGGTATAATTTAATCTGGTAATCTTCGATGCCCGTTCGATACGGATCGATTTTCTTTTTGATTAGATCGTTTTATGCTTCTTTGCAAAATATCTTATGAGCCATTTTTATAGTTGGGACCATTTCTCTGCCGAGGGTCCATACATGAATTTTAAAATAGAAAAGTGTGTGTGTGAGCGTATGTATTTTTTTTTTTTTTTTTTTTGAAGATGCAACTTAGAAATGCAGATTTTACCATAAACCATAGCCACCTTTAGATCTTTTTTTCCTGAAGATGCAACTTAGAAATGCAGATTTTACCATAAACCATAGCCACCTTTACATCTATCTAAACTGATTACAATGTATATAAAGGAAGGAGAAAATTGGAAAGAGACGAATCCGTATGGGTTTGTGTAATTAAATAAACGATATTTGAATTATAGTTCAGTAGGGGAGTTTCAATGAGAACGATCTATAATCCGACACGTTCTATATCGGATTAGTATGCATATTGTATTCATTATAACCTTCAGAACTCATTGTTTCTCTATTAAACTACTGTCAATCAACCTTCCTCTCGATAGTTGGAACGGGGGACCGACCGCTGATTGAGAGATCTCACTCGACGACGATTAGTCCCAACAAGACAAAGAACAATAGCCGCAGCATGATGTAGGTCCTCATCTAAACAAATAGACTATATCGATTGAAAGGGAAAGTCTAATGGCGGACATGACGTCATCCGGATGTCACGTGATTGGATATCCGGTCAAGAAGGATTGAACGGCATTCATCTAACAAAACTCACTCTCTCTTTCTCTACAAGACTATAGAATCTGAGCTGCCAACAACAAAGTTGCCGCTACTGCCGTTCTTTTATCCCGACTCGATTTTAGATGATGTTTTCTCTTTTAAGAATGCAAATGATGCACTCTAGCCAACGATAAATTACTGTTGTGTCTAGATATCGACTGTTCTGTCGATACCAGGACCCACTAGAGATATATATTCGCCTCTAAGTCCAACCTCTCCCTATTCGTTCTAATGAGACTGTCGGTTTCCCGCAGGTTAGGAGGAGGCCGCATGTAGGGCAGTGCAAAAGTCTGTGCGGGTCGGATTCTGCTGTGCCTGGCACCCGATGGTGCTGTCGGATATCCGCTCCACATATCCATTCATCAATCTCTTATACGCTTCTATAAGTCCATTTCCATCATTAGTTATTTCAATAGGAAGCGAACGGCCTGCATCGTATTAACTACCCTAATGAATTACACTCCGCATTCTACTTGCCATGCCGAAAAAATATCTTTTGTTATACATTTAAAAAATAATAACAAACCACCGTGACCTATATATATTTTTACTCGATAGAAAAACGCAGATTTAATTAACAAAAATGATTTTTGTGTAATTTAAAACTTCTATCAAACGGAATTTCAACGTTTCTTAATTTAAAAAAAAATAAAATATTTTGTGTAATTTAAAACTTCTATCAAACGGAATTTCAACGTTTCTTAATTTAAAAAAAAAAATAAAATAAGAGAGAGACAGAGAGAGAAAGAAAAAGAATGGTAGAAGAGCAAAATTAATTCTTGAAGAGAGAAGATCGCAATGACGCGCTTCCAATTAAATCAAAGAGATTTCTTTTGCGACGGTAATTGTCTTTAAACTGACAGAAATTCAATAATCGTCTTGCAAGAGTCGTGCAAAAACTTCGGCTAATAAGACTACTTGTTGTGTAACTTGCTGATTAGCTTTTGATTCTTGTCTCTTATGTTTTCAACATTTAAAGTGATTATTGCGTCACGGTGTCTGCGAGAAAACAGTAACAGACAATCCCTCGTCTTATACTCGAAGAAGCGTAAAAAAATAACATAATAAAATAATAGCAAATAAAAAGTAAAAAATAATGAATTTTTAAACATTAACGAATGGTATCTGTTCTTTTTAAAAAAAATCTTTTAAGAGAAACTTATCGAAATTCTATTTTATTACACCAGAGGCAAATAGGCTAAATGTCACCAGATTTTCCGAAGTTGCTAAAGTGCGAAGTCATAAATGACTGACATGATCTTAACAGATGGCGAGTCTTTGTTTTCCCGCCAAAATATTGATTCCTTTACGAAAAGGTTGAAAAGTTTTCTAGAGGTCAATGACACTCAACTTGTGAATGCGATTTTTTAAAAAATAAATATCCACAAATTCATATTTTTCTTATATATATATATATATAGGAAGTTTAATTAAATGGGATTATCTCATTTATTAAATATCATTAAGCCCAAAACCAATTTTTCACTTCATTAATAATTAGTTTAACCGTCTAATAAACTCATCATCGACTCACTTGTATAGAAAGCTTTAATTTATATATAATAATAATAATTTTTTTTGCGTCATTTTTTTCTTACTTTTAAAACGGGAAAGACGGTTAATAAGTTTAGGAGATTTTAATATATTTTCCTGTTAATTTTTATTTAAAATTTTAATTAAAATAGGCGCTAGAAAGTATGTAAATCTTGCGACGATCTCGTAGTCGGAATTCCCATATGTGGCGCCAATACACTAATATGTCATCACCGTAAAGAGCGAAGTAAATCTTTGGAGTTGTCCAACTCTCTATGTTGTAAAAGCGGTTTGACAGGATTTTATTTATTGCCTGTTAAGTGAGAAACCCACACAGGAAAAAAAAGAGGAAAAAAAAATAGCGGTTTGACAGGATTTTATTTATTGCCTGTTAAGTGAGAAACCCACACAGGAAAAAAAGGAAAAAAAAAAAAAAAATCCTTTGCTTCGGAAGCTATAAAATCATCGTGCTGACGAGTTATAGGAGAATCCGCTTGATGGTACGATCAAGCAACATTTGAATCTCGGTCGGCGCTTTAAATTATAGAGAAAGAGAGGGGGGAAAAAACGGAAACTATCATCATCCTCGACAAGGGGACGGATATAAACAATGGAGTTGTCGCTGTATCGGTTCTGTTGGACCAGAATTCCCTGTCAAACATCCTAACATATTCGACACGATAGGGACGGAAACGGGGATGTATGGTTACTGTTACTCCAAAAATTACGATGATAAAACGAATTATTCTTAATTTCCTCGATTGTTTATCGTCTTTTATTAATTTCCACTCCGGTATATCTTCACAATAAAACGGAATTTCACGACAAATTAGATTTCACAGTCGATCCTTTTTCGTACTTCGAACGGAAATATCTGATCATTGAACGATTCGTGTTATTGAACGAAAGAAACCCGTCTCTGGAGATTTTCGTGCGGTTTTCTTCGGAGAAAAAAAGAAAAAAAAAAAAAAAAAAAAAAAAAAAAAAAAAAAAAAAAAAAAAAAAAAAAAAAAAAAAAAAAAAAAAAAAAAAAAAAAAAAAGATTGGAAAAAAGAAATAATTAAATTTCTCTATATAAACCCGATTGTTTTATTTTCATTTCGATAGTTCCAGAAGTAGATTAAACTGTAATCAAATGCGATTAAAAATGTTAGTCGTTTTATAAAATATATTTAGGGATAACTAATTAAGATTTGACATTAAACAATAGGAAAACTTGAAGAAAGAAACTGTCGAAGTAGACTAAACTTTAATATTTATTGGATTATTGATCGTAAAGCATTAGTTAGAAATTCTAAGCCTGTACGGTAATTGCTTTAACGACCGTGGGATATTTATCAGAATGAAGAATTTAATATGGTTACAAACCGAAATTCGAGTCGATAGTTATAAGAAATGCGATTGATCTAAAGAAGAATTAAAGTTAGATTTTCCATTAATCGCAATTTTATCTTTTTCTGTTTGATTAAGTTTCTTCTGTTTCCTATTACAAGAAATTAAAAACAATATATATATATATAAAACTAGAAATTACCCGTTCATATAAATGAGCGGAAATATAATCTTATAATACTGTATATAACGAAGATAAACACCTCCGAATTCGTGTAAGGAATCCATCGATGAGAGAATCGTAAATTGGCATCCATTATTATGTTACAACGCCATCTGTCAGTTTTGTCTTTTTTAGAAGAACTACAATTTCAATGTAATTTTTATTATTTAATTTTTAAATTATTAATAATGACAAATAATTTTCGCTGTTGCAGATATCCAAAAATTAGACCTTTCGAAAGATACTCTATTTATAGAAATCGGTACAATAGTTCAACCAAAAAATCCAGCCAGCCAGTCACGTTTGACTATTAATATATATGATAAATTAAGGAAATTAAATATGGGTTATATGGACGAAAATTCGAATGTTTTCTGCCACATTTTTTCACTCTCTCTCTCCATTTTTTTTTAAATATAATACCGTTTATTCGCCATTAATCTTTTTTGATAAAACGTGATTAATTTTTACGTCTAAATATTTGAAAGACTGGATTTAGTTCCTGACAAGAAGAAGATTAATATTTCACTGCATAAATGACGAAACAACGAATTTATTTATTTTTCGTCCGGATAACTTGCGTTATAGATTAATGGATTTAAAAAAAAAATAGAAGTTATTTAATCACTCGGCAACAAGATATGCCTCCTTCGGATCGCAACTCTTAAAAATTTTATTGTATTTATTGACTAGTAAAAGAAGAAATGGAGATAAATTTAGTTTTGTATGATTTACGGGTTATAATATATATATAACGCACCTTCTTTAAAACTGTATTTATGCAATTATGTTAACTCTGTCCGTATTTGCATAGTTCGGAGCTCAGATTTAATCAAATCTAATTTATTAACAATGTTTGATGGCAAACAGAATATTTTAAGAAAGATTTTTACCGGCTGTAAATATATATATATATAACAAGAGTATATTCTGTGCATCTTATCTTTTTATACTTTATCAAATCAATTATTAATGAGAAGAATAAAAATATTCCAGAGGCTATCTTATAAAAGCGCGGCCTCTGGCTATGTAGCCTATATCTGGCAAATCGATCGTGCCACTTCTAGATGTGTAGAGCATAATAAGCATTTCAGAAATTTCGACTTTCTGGACTGATGCTGAAATATCTCATTTTTGTCCATTTTCTATATCGAAAAAAGAAAATAAAAAATAAACTCCAGTTTTAATTTTTAAACATTTTAAAAACACCATCATTTATTTATAAAGTTAAAATTGTTTGTGTCGTTTTATATTGTTTTGGGAATTAAATTTGTGTTTTCGGTCAGTTAAAAGTCGAAAGAAAAGGAGGAATAACGTTTTCTCTTCCTTCTTTTCTTTTTTTTTACAGCGATAAAATCAATGATTGATGCTTCTCTGTACGACTGTTTGACAGATTCTAATTCAATATGTGTTGCGTTATATAAGTTGTGTGGCTTTACTTAGTGTGTTACGGGATGAATCTACGTGTTACTTAAATCACTAAGTGACGTTTCAGGTCTGAAAATTGCCCCGTAATCCAATGTTATGGTCAGTAAAACTCCATGATTCTCACCGAGACGGTTATGTCGTTTTGAAGTTGATGGGTGATCTTTCTAATAAGTTAGTCGTCGTTTGATGTCCTTAACAACTGCAATATCTTCGAATAAACAGGAAAACGACGGAATTAGTGGTCCCACTGTGTCATGAGCAGGTATCTAATGTCAGATTTACCAAATCTTCCACTTCTTCGGTGGATTTACTGAACGGTGATGTACGTTCTTGTGACACGCTTGTCTTGCACAGCTGTGGAGTTTTGTCATAAATTTCTCGGGGGTTGACAGTTGAAATTACCTTGATTTAGGTTATAATGATTATGTTTGAGAAATTTAATTGTTTATCTATTCTAATTATATTGCAGATCTCACAAAAATCAATATTGTTTAGCAATATCCCATACAATGTGGCAATATTTTCTTTTTTTTTTTTATTTATTTTTCGATGCATATGCATAAATTCTTAAACATGGGATTAAAGACTTAAGTGTAGACGAAGTTAAATTTTATTTTTTAATAAGTGTAAAATTTTAAGTTTAAAATAAAATAGATTGAATAGCGTGGCTGTTACTCCAGTTTCATCCTCTGAATTTTCGATAGCAATGGTTTGGAAAAATAAAGTCGAGTGGAAAAATGTTCCGTGTGATTTATGAAAAAATAAAAGAGGAAGTAAAAATGTATTAGATCTATCCATTTCGGCGAAACTAGGTCATACTTAATAAAGTAAATTTTACAACAGCCATTTTTCTTTTCTTCCTTTAAAAGTAACCAGTTTTTAAAGAGTCTCAAGACGAAAAGTTTATCAATTTTTAGAGCTTTTATTTTTATTTTTTAAAGTACTTAGATCGAACGGTATTTATTCTGTTGTTGTTTTTCTTTATGTAATTGATATTCTACTTTGTTCATAAGCGATAGACAAATGCCGGCTGGAATGTGATGGATGAAGTCTGTTCAACCCTTCACCATTGTAGGTATCGTTGGCAAAAAGTACGGCTAAAGTCCACATGACACGCCAGCTTAGACACGACTATTCCCGACAGAATACAAGAGATCTATTTCTCCCATTCAACGTCTTATCCCTTCGGGTATTAAGATGTTAGTCCGGATGTGCTGTGTCCACGCTAAGCCTCTTCTCTTAGACCTTATAAATAAATGTCAATCCATCTCTATAGGTTACTTTTAGATTTAGTTCGTTTACGACAATGGCAGTTTCTTCTTGTATTTCTACCTCTCTTTCTTTATCCGTATAGAAAATGCTTCTGTTATGACTTAACGAAAGTCCGTCTGATGTCAATTGGTATTACAAAAGATGGGATTTAACGTCAGCCAACAAAAGTGGCCATTTCCCTTCCTCCCTCCCTCAAATAGCATTTTCCGCTGTTGTGCGGCATCTGTTATAAGTTTCAATTAAACGGCGAAATTATCGATAAATTGATAGATTTTCGGAAGAATATAAATCAAGTAATTTACTCGATCCTTTTGAATTATTGATCCAATTAAGAGAGAGAGGAAGCAAAATGGCGGACGGTCGTCTAGATTCGGTCGTGCCAGATGACTATCTCTTCCCCTGTTAAGTTTGATAAATATAAAACCGTCCATGTATTCTGCATATTTTGAAAGATAAATGGTAGCGGTAGCGCTTAGACTACATACAATGCACGTCGTGTGCGTGTCTCTCTTATCTTAGCCATATCGTTCAGCACACGATATGCAACGATATAGGATGCACGTGGTCACTCTTAATCCATCTGCATACGATATCACGCGAGAAACCTATTGGTCGGTTGGCATTAGCCAAAAGCATAATGCATGCGGACTCGCATACATTATCGGTTTATACACAACTCCTGACCATGCCCACGTTCGGCACAGTTAACAAAAAAAAAGAGGGAAAAAGATGTCTTGGGACCAGCTATTACAAACCTAGACGAGTTCATTAACCTTGACGAGTTGGTGAATTTTTAATAAAGAAAATTTAATATATCGGAGAGTCGTTTAGGTATATAGAATATATAAAACATATAAGCCGATGATTCACGACAAATAAGACACTTAAAGACATTATGACCCACAGAACTCATAACAAACTATATCCGCAGAAAGTTTAACGATTGTCATAAATATATTCCTGTCTGTTTTATATTATATATTGTAATTCGTATCTCGTATTAATGTATTTAGAATTGAAGTTTTATGGCCGGCGCGTGTTGAGATTTATTTGGGTTACATTAATTTAATAACAGTTATTATAAAATCTGTTATTGATAAATATTAAAAGATGCAATTGGCAGAATAAAAAAAAAACAAAAATAAATGTTCGAGACGGTTTAGATCGAATAAATTGACAACCAAATACAGTGGTACCTCAGTATATGTCCTTAATCCATTCCAGATCCTTGGACTTATGCCAAACGAATTTTTCCTATAAGAAATAAATGAAAAATGATTAATCTGTTCCCCCTGAAATGGCAACTCAAGGGGAGTTGAAGGCCACCTCCCGCACCTCCCTACTCCCTCCACAAGCAGAGTATGATACATTCAAAAAACATCCGTTTCCCGTGACTCACCCTGTAATTACCTTCAGCTTTTAATATCAGAATTAAAGCAGAGATATTGTAATGAAAAATAATTTTATTTGCATTTGAATTCAAAAGAAATTTGATTTAAATCATATTGAAGTTGACGTTACTCTAAAATATGCACATTTATAGTAATTATAGTCTTTATAAAACATAAATAATATAAGAATTAGCTTTGTATTTAGGTAGTGCATATTATAACAAAGTTCTTTTAGGTTTTTCTTTGTAGACCTGCCTTTTTATTACCACACTTTTTTTGCAATATTTTAGACTAGGGACGGCCAACCTATGGCACTTGCGCCAAAAGTGGCGCACTGAACCCCAGAGAAAAATTTTAAAAAATTTCTTATACAATTTATCTATATATAAATTTGAAATGTCTGCGGGCGAGTGTTCACTTATAACAGCTGAATGATTTTTATGAAACAACTTTTGTTTGTTAGGGGATTTATGCAGGAAGGAGACAGGTATTGATTATTAGAAATTACTTTTATAAAATTAATTGATATAAAATCCAAGATGTGAAGATTAACGCTATTTGAGCATCCTCATTGTGTTACAATGACCATGTGACATGTTAGCTGGTCAATATCGTTGGATTACTAAAACGAATATAAGTTTGTATGGCGCATCTTAACTAAAAAATGAAAAATTGACGCATGAATTATAAAAGGTTGGCCACCCCTGTTTTAGACAATACCAAATACAGTGGTACCTCAGTATATGTCCTTAATCCATTCCAGATCCTTGGACTTATGCCAAACGAATTTTTCCTATAAGAAATAAATGAAAAATGATTAATCTGTTCCCCCTGGAAAAAAATCCTATTGTTATTGGCATAATATACATTGATGGGGTTGTATAAAATAATTTAAACACTGCCTAATACTAAAATACATAAATACAAAAGCAATTACAGTAGATGAAATAAATGAAAATTTAGCCTCCCTACCTTGCTGAGAAAAGTCAAGTGCCTATTAGGATGGTGCTGAGAAGGGAGGAGGAGGAGATGTTATTGTTTGGAAGGAGAGTCCTCTTCCAATAAAATTTCAGAAATCTAAAATTCTGGTGTTTTTTCTCTTACTATGTTCTCTCTCTTTTCCCTACTTGGACCTTGCTAAGGCTCACCAGGTTTGACTTTTATTAAAAATCTGTCCAAAGAACTTTGCTTTTGCCTTCTCCTCAGGATGTTACGGAAATATGACATTGTCTGGTCATTCCAGACAATGCTATTACGACTTGTTTGGACTTTATTGGGGTGGTACTTCTCTGCAAGTTTTATATAAGGAATGTGTTTTTAAGAGCTACACATCAGACTCATACAAGTTCTAGCATGCGAATCGATCGTATTCCAAACAAAAGTCGTATACCAAGCAAAATTTTTTGCATCCAAAAAGGACGTATACCAAGTTGGACTTATTCCAAAGCTGATGTATACCGAGATACCACTGTATCTATTAATTTATAAATCTTAAAATATAACACAAGCAGTCATGATTTAAGATATGCATTTTGGCCAACAATGCTCTCTTCAGTCTTGACTTTATGTTAATTTCAAAATTTTTACATAATATTTAACTAACAAAATTTACATATACAGAATTTAAAATAATATATTAATAATTGATTATAAATAATATATTAATAATTGATTTTTATATTTAATAATGTTTAGTATTAATTTTATGTCATCTTTTTAGGTACGTGAAATGTGCCGGCATTTTGATATTTACTGCTTTTCTTTAAAAAAAGTGTCTACAGATTGACTTTAAGATACTTAGGGAGAACATCTATTGATTGGAAAGTATGACCATATATCTGCTGCAATTGAACAATGCCTTTTCTTATGATATATGTGAGTGCATCAAAAGTTATGCAGATCATCTAGAATTTTTCAGGCAGCATATTTGTAGAATTTTCTACAGATTTGTGGACAATGCAATATGCCAAAATAATGTATTTAGTTTAAAAAGTGGTCCATTTAACTTTATGTAGGAAGCTTTTACTTTCTACAAAATCTACCACAAATCACCCTAAAAATTTCATATAAAAGCTTAGAATCAAAGTGTTATTTTTTTAACTGTCATCCATCTCAAATTGATGCACATCATAAATGTTTCCTATCCTTGTCTGTACTGTAATTTAATGCACAACTTATATACTTGTATGATGAGGTGTGAAAATTTATAGTTAAAGCATTTATGTATGTATGCATTTGGAGATTATACTTGTTGAAAGAAACAGTTTTGTTATTGAAATAATAATCAGATGTTACAGTCATTCCAAATATTTATCATTACTTTTGTTGCAACTTATTATTATTATATGGATAAAATATGTAAATTAATCATGAGATTTTGAAATGTCTTCCCATACTGAGTGTATTATTTTAAATGAATTATTGCATTCAAAATTTATCTTTGAAATAGTCTTTATATTTGTATTTCTGTTATATTTCTATAAGGGTCAAAATATGCCTAATATCATTGTAGTTTGTGAATGTTTTTTTAATCACTTTTTTGAAAACTATAAACTGATTTATACTTTTAGATATACAGTATATTAAGAAACTGCATTTGCTAATTCTTGATATTGTATTTACATATTTACTAAATATCATTAATTCTAATTATTTGTCTTCCTGAAAAAGAAATGCTTTAATGTTTTGCAATGCTAATCTAAATACTAATTCATTTTATTGCATAAATATTAAACATATTCTGAATTTTATATTCCAAAAACATTTTTTCTTAATCAATTTTCCACAAATTTTATCTGTCTTCTAATATACTTTTTTTAGATACTCTTAATTAAAAAAAACTTTTTTCATTTAATATTTTTTGATATTAGTTAGATTATCAGATTTAATTCTATGTCTTAATTATCTATGATATTATATAATCATCTGAAAATAAAAATATTTCAAGCAGTGAGTATCCTTTATTAAAATAAAAAATAAAAAATAGTGCATTATTAACTTCATATTTAATCCTTTCTAATTTTTGTGGTATGAATGCTGATTTTTATGTATTTTTCAATATAAAAATTTGAAATAAACTCAATTCCATTGTAAATTACGAATTGAAATATTTTATATTCTTGACATTTTATTGTAAATACTGTCTTCGTATTTAGTTAGATAACTGCTTTATTCCTTGTTACATTGATTGATTGTGCATACTATTATAACTAATTGCCTAATAAATACTGTATATTGTTAAATATGGAACACAATTAACTTTATAATTTTATCATGTAAAGTTATTGTTGATTCCATATTTAGATATGTATTTATTTTGTATAGTTTAATAAAAATGTAGCTGGAATACAAGAGATTATTTTTTGGTATTGAACTTCAATTCCAGTTTTTATTCTTCATCTTAAAAATAATATTTGATTACTTTTAATATAAAATTTTTGTCATAATAGATCAAAATTAAAAAGGAAATTTGTATATGATAAAAATTTAAATTTTTATTCTTTGTTTAGTCCTTGCATCAGTTAGAGAGGACTGTATATGAAAGGTTGTCAATCATTGATAAATTAGAGGTCCAATAATTAGCATTATATAATATATATATCATAAGAGATTTTTATAATTTGAATACAAATTTTTGTTTCATAACATAGCATAATTTTCATTGCTTCTTAATATTTTTGACAAATTTTTATTTTGATATTATTAATATGAGGCAATCGATTTCATCATAATTTAACGTTATCATTTTTCAAATATATTTAACAGAATTTAGATCTTACTTTTATTTAATATATTTCAATGTAAGGATTTATGTTAAAAAAGTTAAGATTTAAAATAAGTATAATTGCAAATTGTCATAATTAGCCATTTTAATCTTAACTTTTTTATACATTGATCAGTATTCAGATTTATAAGTAAAAATACTCAAATCATAATGAGTTATTAAACAAATGAAAGAAAAGTTTTAATTGTACTTAATCAAAAAATGTTAAATGATAAATTATATATATATGATTATCACTAAATGTATAATCAGATCAAATGTGTTCTGAAAATTGTAATATTTTAGACTGAATTGTAATAATAATAATAATAATAATAATAATGTCAGTTTTACTTTGTCTAAATGGTTTTTCAAAAGAATGAAAATCTCAGATTTGTTTATTCACAGAAATTGTATAAGATTTATTCAATAAATTCTATTGGCTGATGGTCTGTTGTTTTAATGAGTTTTTGGTAAATTCATATAAAAAAAGTTAAACTTTTCTGTAAATGTAAAGTTGAACAGTAAGTTGTTCTTTTTTTCTTAATTTGTTTTATAATTTTAATAATTTATTTTTGTTTTTAAAATTTAACCATAATCAGTATTCTATATTATGTATAATTATTTCACACTCAAAAGTTTGATCAAAATTTCCATTTGACTTTTTAACATTGAAAAAAAAATTTAATACTTAGATAGTTTTAAACTAAATTTCCATAGCTTAGTTATCTGACCAAAGATAAATACTGTGTAAAACTCAGAAGACCTCTGGTATTTTTTCAGTCTTGTTAGCAGCAATAATAATGAATTGTTGTAGAAGAATTTAAAAGAAGCATAGAATAGTCACATTTATTTTTGGAAATAAGAGAAGTGATTAAATTGTTGGCAAAACTCGTAAAATTAATGGAAAAATTCGAAATTTAACACATTTATATTTTAGGAATAAAATTGTTAAAGGTAATTTTCCTTTAGGTATTAGAGCTGATAAGATCGGTATATTGTCTTCTATGTTTCTTTTAACAACAACATTTGAAGCAATTAATAGATTTTTATGAAAGATATTGGGAATGTTCTATTATAAGTTATCCTGATGCTGAATTTAACTCCTTTGTTTTAACCATTTAAAAATAGAAATGGACATACAAAAGCATCTTGGAAGTTTGAATATCTTTCGAATTAATTCATTGAATTTTCGATGTAGCAGGAAAGTAAAGCTATTAAAGATGATCATAATATCAACTAATCCTTTAACTATTTAAAAATGGCTGATGTTAAAACATGATTTTCCCAATAACTTTAAAATTATTTCACAAATCTTATGAACTTTCCAATTAGAAGCATAATTTATACTGTGTATCATCAAACTTTTGTAAACTAAGGCACCATTACAGAAACTAAGAATTTAAAGCAGTAATAGTATATTATTGAAATAGAAATGCAATCATAGAATAATTTTATTTTGCATCTATATATATAAATTAATTTGCAATTAACTGAATTTTTTGTTAGGTATGTTCATTGGAATCATTATTATTATAAAATTAGCAGTGTGTCCCTCAGGCATAGCTTAAAAAAGTATTTCAAGAAAAACTGGTTTTGATTATTTACATACTGATTTTCATTAAAGTTTCTGCCATTTAGTTCTTTTATAATTTTCCACTATTAATCAGTAATCTCTCACTATAGAATTAAACTTCCGGGTTAGCATCATAATTCCGGCCGAATACTCGGATCAATTTCAGTGGAAAACTTGGTAAACTGTTCACCTTTCATCAGACTCGTGTTTTCCTGAAAACATGCTTAACTTTCTTAAAATCACTGACTAATATTTTCTCTATAGTTAGCGATCTTCACCGCCTTTCTATCCAGTTTGCATAACACAAGTAGGCAATCATCTGCCTTCTTTTCTAATTATAACGTAATTTTTAACTTTCAGTGAGTTATCTCTCACTGTAGAATTAAATTTCCGGGCTATGCTTTATGATTCTGTGGAATGTTCTATTATCTTCAGTACAAAACTGCACATTACGTTGTTTTTAACATATTCGTCTTCCCTTGACTAGATGCTTTAATTTCTTAAAATCTCTGACTTATATTTTCTCTATAATTTGCGATATTCACTGGTTCGCAATCCATTTTGCATAACCCAGAAGTGGGCATTCATCTGCCTTCTTTTTAAGTGTTGTACTTAGTTACTTAAAAGATTGAACGCTTTTCAACCTTTTTAGAAATAAAAAGCCACACCAGCGAGGAAATGGCAAACAAAGTGTTGCAGTACTTATTTGAAGTTTATAGACTAAATTTTTCAAAATGTACGGGTCAGTCTTATGACAATGCTGCTAACATGTCTGGGCGTTATAAGGGATGCAGCAAAAAATTTTAGAAACACAAATTTGCTATATATGTGCCATGTGCAGTTCATTCATTAAATCTGGTTGGTCGAAGTGCTATTGACTGCTGTCAAGTGGCTGTTAATTTCTTCTCTACAGTACAGTTACTCTATAACTTTTTTCCAGCCTCAACCAGCCGGTGGCAAATTCTTAAAGGTTGTATTAAAAATGAAAGTCTTAAAATTCCTCTCTGGCACATGCTATGGCAATAACAACAATTTTGAAATCTTTCTTTGAAATTTTAAAAGCATTAGAATATATAGCCGAAGACCAGTCACAAATGGGAGGTGCTAGAAGAGAAGCAAATAATATTGCAGATAAGATGCAAGAGCTAGAATTCGTTTTTATGTTGAATTTTTGGATTGAGATTTTGCAGAATTTTCGCAGAGTTCTACAAAATGACATTTT
The DNA here is from genome assembly GCA_000484575.1 of Olivierus martensii. Classification (NCBI taxonomy): domain Eukaryota; kingdom Metazoa; phylum Arthropoda; class Arachnida; order Scorpiones; family Buthidae; genus Olivierus; species Olivierus martensii. Next base: position 21,159 of record AYEL01073182.1, on the reverse strand, counting down.
CACAGAGCAAAGTTCTATAAAATGAGGATGTGAATTTAAAAACGTGCAGATCTGTATGTATCATTAGCTAACCAACTATGCACTTTACAAGATGAATTTGAAAAATATGAAAAACATGCAAAGGAAATGTTACCAGATGTTGACTACAAGGCAGCTACAACTCGCAAACGTATCAGAAAGAAGCTACCCAATGATGGAGATACACCAGAAGTATATCTGAATGCCAGAGATAAATTTCGTATCAGCACCTTTTACACAATTCTTGACAAACTTGAAAGTGAGATGAAAAGAAGAGGAGATATATACAAAGAAATAGCAGAGAGATTTTCTTTTCTAAGTGATGTGCCATATAATTTCACTTCATTATCTTCTAACATTGAAAGGTATTCTCAATGCTGTCAAAAACTGATTGATGCTTACCCAGAGGACTTCATCAGTAATTTCTCAGTTGAACTTCAGCATGAAAGGTATTCTCAATGCTGTCAAAAACTGATTGATGCTTACCCAGAGGACTTCATCAGCAATTTCTCAGTTGAACTTCAGCAATTTCATTTATATGTACACCATAAGTTCAGTGCAACAGAAAATGTAAAAAGATTCGGTCATGCTGAACTTTATAAAATAATTTTTTTGAATACAATATTGAGTGTGCATTTCCAAATGTAGATATTGCCTTTCGTATATTTAATGGTCATAAACTGCTCAACTGCGCGTTCATTTTCTCGGCTGAAATATATTAAAAATCCCCTTAGAACAACTATGCAACAAGACAGGCTGGATGCCTTATGTTCATTATGTATAGAAGCAGACATATTACGTAAGATTAATCATAAAAATCTGATCAGACTTTGCATGGGAAAAAGTAGAAGATAATTATTAAGCCATAAATTTGAAATTTATGGCTTAATAATTGTTTAATTTGAAATTTTTGATAGATAAAATTTTATTTTATGGTTTATTACTGTTTTAATATTTTGAATTATAAGTGTAAGGGGGCACCAAAATTAGTTACTGCATAGGGCATCTAAGGGTTTTAATCCGGCACTGTATACTGTATTAAACTTCACTGAAAAAAATAAACCCAAATATCAACGATGAAAATATAAAATAATTATTACTAATACAATTTTTAAATTTATTGTAGTTACTTAATGATGTAATTCGAACACACAGTTCGTTTTTACTTCGTTCATAAAATTCCTATAACAATTCGAACAAAATTGGATTCTTATGTTCAATTTTCGATAACGAGTAAGCTAAATTATTTTTCTATATTCAACTAAATTTTAATGATTTATAATAAAAGAGTAATATATTAATTATCATTTTTTCCCCTCCAGTTAGTGAGATTTACTTTTTTCATTTGTTAATCCATTTTCTCAAAAATATTATCTGTATTTTATCCCTCCATTCGGCATCGGAATATATCGATCAGTTTCCATATGATACCCTAAAGCCTATGCACAGTAGCGCTCTCATTTTTTTACACAAAATTGTGTCCATCCTTCATTTTATAAAATAATTATTAAAATATTTAGTAGATTATGTGGAATTTAAATGGGAATCGTCTAGGAAAGCATTCATTAATTTTCGCTATTGCTTCGCATTCCACTACACTGACACGATCTCGCGATTCCCAAAGGGGCGCATCCCACGCTCAAAGAAAAATCTATCTTTAAGAATTGTTCCTATAACCTAAGATATATCCTATTAATTTTGCGGGTATCAAGTTGCCTCGTTATTGAATGATATCTATTCAAAACAATAATGATTGGTGTTTAAAAATGGTGTCAGATATTCACCATTGTGCCGATAGGGAATATCCATAAATTATATCACGCTGTTAGGGGAGGGAGGGGTATTAAATTTGCTGACGATAAATGATATAGAAGTAGGAGGGAATCATGCAAATTGTGACGTCACACTTTAAAAATTACATTTCTATGATTAAACATTTTTATATCTTTTTGATTCGATTTTTTTAAATATACATATAAATTAATAAAAATACAGTAAGATCCCGTTTAACGCAGGGGATACGTTCCAAGAAAACAAAGCGCTAAACGAAACAATGTTAAATGGGGCCATCTTAAAATGTAAATAATGAGAATAGGTTATTCTACAGAATAGCTATTCTGCAGATTAAACTGAAAGTCGTGCAAACGGCCCTTAAATGAATTTATAAGAGAATAAGATTAGAAAATAGGATTCAAAAAATAAGATAAATTTGTATTTTATGGACAGATATGCTGGCAATTGGGAATTAACATTAAAGAAAATGTACAATAAGACCCCGTTTAACGCGGAGGATACGTTCCAACAAAACAAAACGCTAAACGAAACAGCGTTAAATGAGGTTAACTTAACACGTAAATAATGGGATAGGTGAAACAGGACAGTGAATAAAACAATATATACGTATCTTTTTTATTTTATTTTGTAACATGTATTATTACTATTATATTACATTAATTGATACATAGCATTTTTTTATTTTATTTTGTAGCATGTATTATTACTATTATATTACATTAATTATAGACATATTTTATTTATTATTACTATTGTATTACATTAATTATAGACATTTTTTATTGCTAAATATCGATTATTACTATTGTATTACATTAATTATAGACATTTTTATTGCTAATAATCGATTTGTATTCATAAATCATTCGTGAAAATCAAAATTATTCAAGTAAATAATTTGTGACATTTTTATTATAAGCATTTTTTATTGCTAATATCGATTTGTATTCATAAATCATTCATGAAAATCAAGAATATTCGAATATATAATTTATTTTTGATACTTTTTGCTTTTTCGTGAAGAACTCATCTAACGTCGTTTTCCTTTTCCTCTTTCATTTAACAAACAATTTTCTGTAACAAGATATCGCATTCATGACACTGTCAATAACTAGACATTGTAACCCATGACACTTCATCTTGCCTTTGAACTTCTATTAAATTTGGATCATTTTGTATAAACTGATCAATAATTTCCGTAATAGTGACTAAACTTTAACTGTAAAATAACCTTGATGAACGATCATAAATGTGAACTGTAACTGCAAAAGACTTTCGTATGTCCTGCATTGAACTGATATCAAACGCATTGCGAGACAGCATAGGCGTATCAAAGCAATAAATTAGTGCGATTTCGGATTTATGTGAGTATAATGATTTGAAAAACTGCCAAAGTAAATCAATAAAGAATATAGAATTCGAAAAACACCGCGTTATATCGAAACAGCGTTAAGGAGGTCTTACTGTACTTTGTATCATAGTGCAATAGTTGCACTATGACATGTTGAATTGATAATGCAATAGTTTAATTTTCTTATAAAATTAGCATTTATGTAATTTTGGATAATTAAATTAGACAACTTGTATTAATATAAGGCAATAGGGTCACAAAGTTACTTGAATAACAATTTTATTATTTTTGATACAGGAAGTGTACCGAATGGGACTAACTCTAAATACATTTGGTCTCTCACTGTATCTCTCTTGTAAAATTGAAGTATTTTATTTTTATTATAATAAAGTTTTTAATTTGCGAATGTTTTCTAAATTCCGGATATCTTAAAATCTCCAACTTCATCATCATCATCTAAAATGAATCTACCTAGTGTATTATATATAATTTGCTTTAATATATAGTGTTATTAATACATAGATTTCTACTAAATTATTTTTTATCAATTGCAAAAGGCGATAAAACTTGAAACTGTTATTAGCTAATTATTATTTTTTGATGTTGCATAAGATGATATTTTTAAGGAATGATCATTTTATTGGTTTATTATTTTTTAAATTAAAATAAATTATTACTTTAAATCCTAATTTTATTCACTCATTTAAACTCATTTAAAATTTTTTAGTTACGATATTTTTCAGGTAATAAATATCGATTATTCGTAAAAAATGTATCGAATAGTGTCAAGAATTGATATATATATATATATCAATTCTTGACACTATTCACTCAAAATATATATAATATATATACACAAAATTACTGCATCCTATTTCCGACAATTGTTTGAGAATATGATTTCGGAAACCATTATCAGAGAAGTAAACACAATTTTTCTTTTATAAAAATTAAAATAATCTATTTTTAAAACAAGCATTATTTAATAGAAATTTTAGACTGAATTCATATTCAGTATTGAGAGGGCAAATCTGTTATGGATGATAGCAAATTCTCCTTAATTGATTCTATATGAACTTTTTACTGAGAATTAGGAAAATGAAATGCAAATTCTATGAAAATTGTATAATCGATTAAAATGAATATTTTTACGAGACAAAATGCTCGTAAGAACAATGTATTCGGAAAAAATATAAAACCGAATTTCATTCTATATAAAATTCTATAAGTGTAATTTTATTTTTTTGATTTATATTTATGAATTCATATAATTTTATAAAAATTTGCAATTTATTTTGAATGTCAAAAAAACTTATAATAAATCATAAATTTAGTTCAATGTTTAAAATGAAATTCGAAGTTGAAAGAACTAAACTAGTTCTTTAATAATAATTTAGCATTATTTTTTAAGAATGTTTGTAATATCCAGAAGAAAAATTTATTTAAAAAAAGGATATTTATTATTTTAGATATAATAATATATTTTCTTCTTAATTCATATTTTCATAATTTTATATTTTTGATTTATGAAAATATGAATGAATAGTTTGAGTTTCAGAAATGAAAATTCATAATAACGAATGAAACTGAAAAATAAATACGGTACTATTTTTTTTAAAAACATTATATATACATAACTCTGAGCTTTTTATATTTCATCAATCTTCAATTTTTCAATATTGTATTTAATGCAAATTAAATCTATAAATATACCTGTAGAAGGATATCCAGGCGTCAAGGGGTCTCCATTTCCAACGTAAACGCTTCCCCTCTGCATAGCATCGCCAGGCATCCACCAAGAATTAGGATAAACATCTTTTGGTCTTGTACCATCTAAAGCAACTTCGGAAGGATCTAAAAATAAAATAACACCAGATGCTCCTCTTTCTTCTGCGTTTTGAATCTTAAAAAATTAAAAAAAAATTCGTTTGATTTTTATTTATTTTCTAACATATTAGCTAGTTTTATATTTAATGTCAGCTAAAGATACCATAAATCGAACATTAAAAACTTCATATAAATGAAGATTTAAATAATAATCATTGAAATTTTTAATGCCATAAGGAATTTTAAAATAAAAATATAGCACGTTTCTTTTCTACTATTATTAAATCTACCGCATCGAAAATAAAATCATAACACAAGTACTGTAAGAAGTCTTGCTCTGCGTCATGTCGTCATTCAGACACACACTGCTCTACGACAGGGATGTACAAAAAAACACCATAAAATGAAAAGAAAATCGATGCATTCAATAAAGAACACAGCACGTGTATAAATAAACAAAAAAAAATATAGAACTTATGAATGACAGAAGTATATAATATAAAGTTCTAACACCATAAAATGAAAAGAAAATCGATGCATTCAATAAAGAACACAGCACGTGTATAAACAAACAAAAAAATATAGAACTTATAGAACTTTATATTATATACTTCTGTCATTCATATCTTAATAATCATTATCATACACAGCATATAAATTTATAAATGAAAATTTTTATGTACATAATTTATTTATGTTCAGATTTTCTTAAAAGAAATCAAATTTTTTTCTTTAAAATATCTGGAAATTTTTCAAATCTCAAAACAATACGATAAATTTTTATAACAAATTAAGAAGAATTTCAGTCATTTCGATTTAAAAAAGTGAAATTAAATTTTTACCTTCAAATTAACATTTTTTTATGAAATTTAATAAAGTTGTTATATTTATAGAAAAATAATCAGGGAAATTTTGATAAAAAAATTTCATCATCTATTCAAGTAGGCTAGAGTAGAGTAAATTCTGTACAATAACTATAATATAAAGACAATAGATTTTCAATATTATCGTTGAATTTCAAAAATGATATCATGTGAAATTTATATTGATGCGATTTTTGAAATTCAGAGATTATTTTTACAAAATTTCAGTGATTTTTCTTTTAATCATAGCATTAAATCACGGATTAGAAATTACAATTAAACCATGATCTATGATATTCTATGATAAAGTTGGTCAACTTAATAAATAAAGTTGTTATATTTATAGAAAAATAATCAGGGAAATTTTGATAAAAAAATTTCATTATCTATTCAAGTGGGCTAGAGTAGAGTAAATTCTGTACAATAACTATAATATAAAGACAATAGATTTTCAATATTATCGTTGAATTTCAAAAATGATATCATGTGAAATTTATATTGATGCGATTTTTGAAATTCAGAGATTATTTTTACAAAATTTCAGTGATTTTTCTTTTAATCATAGCATTAAATCACGGATTAGAAATTACAATTAAACCATGATCTATGATATATTAAGTTGACCAACTTTATCATAGAATATCATAAAAAATCAACATTCTATAACGGGTGGGCATCCTTTTTTGTATATTACTATCCGTTAGTCTAAGCTAGGGATGGGCAACTTTTTTTGTAGAGGAAAAATAATAATTTATAGCAGCGGTCGGCAACCTTTTTTTGTAAGGAGCTGTATGAAAAATTTATGGTGGGCCACGGGCCAAAACAAAAACAATTGATAATAGAAAAAATTTATGGTGGGCCACGGGCCAAAACAAAAACAATTGATGATGTAGTATTTATTTAAAAAAGAGAAGGTATAGATATGTAAGTATACATAGCGTTGAATTTATTTAAAAAAGAGAAGGTACAGATATGTAAGTATACACAGCGTTGGTATTAGATATTATAATGTGGCCCGCGGGCTGGAGGTTGCCCACCCCTGTTCTATAAGATTAAATTTTAATCAATAGACACAATAAAAATTTTGTAATTTAATTCTGTAGATTGCTGATTTTCGGAATGTTCTATATAGTAGTATTGATAAAATTGTGTATGATAATCTAATTAAAATCTGTAATAATAAAAATTTTATTCGTTGATTGATTTGGTATGTCAGAACTGTGATATATAGTGCTCTAGATTGATTTAATACAGAGATATAAATTTAGTTAATTTAGATAGGACATTTTAAATGAGTTTTATCTGCATTTTTAATATTTACTGTGGTTGTGGAAAGGAGTCAGAACAAATTAATGAATTTTCAATTAAATCCTATGAGGAATCATGGTTTGGATAACGACGGTTTTGGTTAACAACGATAATGTTGGAACGGATTACCGTCGTTAACCAAGGTACCACTGTATTCAGTTATTCTTATTTGTATCATAAGAGAATAAAGAATAATCACTATTAGAATTGTAGATATCTTCCATTTGCATAGTGCTTAATTGAATTTTAATTTAAGGCACATATTAGGAATAATTTATTTATTTATTAATTAACTCTTTATATATATTTTTAGGCTCACTTCAAAATTAACTTTTTAGAAGACAATGTTGATATAAAACAAATTAAAACAGAAATTCGAGGCCCATCCAGTAAAACAGAATGTCGATTAAACTTAAGTAAGACAGGAGGAGCAGGAACATTTACACCTACTGAAGCAGGAATGCATGATGTTAGTAATTTAATTTCTTTTTATTAAGTCTTTATATATATAGTACTGTATAGACTTGAAAAATTTTTATTTTTATTGGTTTATAAATAGGGTAGTTAAAAATTGGAAAACTTTTTCATAAAATTATAAGATTTGCCAGCTTAGTTATGGTATATTGTCATTGTACTTTTCCACTAATCTCATAATTCATTATATATATCCTAATATATATATATAAATGTTCAATAGTATTAATAGCTAATAGAAATTCTCAGCCCTAATATTAGATATATAAACTTCAAATTTGGTAAGGAGATAGCATTTAGGTCACATCCAAAAGAAAAGTCCTAAATCCTAAAATTTTTAATTTTGATTGCTAAAAAAAAATTGAAAATATAAAAATTATTTTTTTGTCAATAGATGGTGAGATATCTTTTTGCAATTCTTACTTTTAAAAATACACTTTTACTGTTAAGTTAATTTTAATTATTAACCTTAAATTCTTTATTTCTTTGATTAAAAATACAGTGAAAACCAAGTTCATACACACCTGTGTAAGAAGGTGGTTGTCATAGAGGGTTTCATTTTATGTTTGGTCTGTTAAAATGATGGTCGTGGTCACGTTAAGGAGGTGGTTGTCTTATGGAAGGTCAAATAGCATTATAGATATAATATACTTTCGCTTCTTATTAGAATTACTAATAAAACAGTCTTCAGCACTTATTTAAGCGAAAAAACTATAGTTTAATAACTATTAAAGATCTTTTGGCTTAATAAAGCCATCAGTAATAACAAAGTGTTATTACTGATGGCTTTATTAAGCCAAAAGATCTTTAATAGTTATTAAACTATAGTTTTTTCGCTTAAATAAGTGCTGAAGACTGTTTTATTAGTAATTCTAATAAGAAGCGAAAGTATATTATATCTATAATGCTATTTGACCTTCCATAAGACAACCACCTCCTTAACGTGACCACGACCATCATTTTAACAGACCAAACATAAAATGAAACCCTCTATGACAACCATAATTTTTTAATATCACTACTAGTTAACTGTCTTTATTGCTTTATCAGTACCATTTTCTGTTAAAACTTAAATTTCATTTAAGCCAACCACTACAATTGAAAAAATTGCACCATGGGAATTTTTCCCCATCATTCATACCATGAGAATGACGTAGAACACTGGAATAACGAAATCATAGTGCAATTTCTACTTTAATGCAATATCTTTTCACTATGCACATTTTTTAGATTTGTATCTATGATATGATAATTAAATTTTGTGTTAAAAACATTAAAAATCATAACTTGAAAGCCTATGGTGAAATGATATAGGGAAAACAGGGAAAGTGAAAACAATCAGCTACCGGATCAGGATGTGTATGTTTACGCAAGCATATTAATCAAATATAATCTTTTACACTTATGATGCTGTCACTGGATTTTGGATATTGAAACATGATTAAATCATGGGCTAAATGGAAAGTTAATGCCTTGAATTTATAACAGTGAATAAAAATGATTGAAGACAGTAAGAAAGATCTTTCTGAACGAGCATTAGCAGAAAAATTTAATGTGGGGAAAACACATATCCACAAAATATTATCTCAAAAAGAAATTCTGACTAAAGGAGGAACAATGGAAATTGCAACCTTGGAGCAAATGACATCCTGCAAGAAACATGTTGAAGAATTCAACTAGCATCAACAATAGAAAATAATGAAAAATTGTTGTCTCAATTAAATGACATTGAACACTGTTTTGTGTAGAAATTATAAAAAATAAAATGGGGATGCGACAAAGCACTATTGATAGTTTTTCCATACTAATTAAATATGTGATCAATTATACTTAAAAAGCATTATCCATCTCTTTTCAACGACAGAATTTATTTCACCAAATCTCTCAGTGCATGTTTGGCACACAGGAACAGATAAAAGAATTTGTTTAAATCATCTGTTTATTTCTAATAATTTACATTAAATATTTAAAACATCAAAATTATAAAACTTTTAATAACATTAAAATTTTTTATATTTGTTAACTACAAAGTTTTTAAGTATAATTGATCATAAATATCACTGCTACATGTTATTATTTGATAAATATGTTGTGTTTTTGAATAAATGATAAACTGTGTTATAAATTGTAACAAAAACATTTTTCATTCATGTTTAAATGAAACATTTTGTTTCATTTAAACATGCTGTATTATAATAAACCTGTATAAGATGACCACCTATATAAACACCAGTTTTGATTGGAATGGGAGGTGGTCATCTTATACTGGTTCTACTGTACTTGAAGAATATAATGCTATTTAAATTAAAAGCTTAATGCCTTGATGAATTAAAATTAGTCATCATTGCAATTTATGCTATATTTGTTGGTCAACCTAACTTCAACACCTATAGCCTGAATGTTTTGTGATTTCAATTTAAACAGCTTTTTTTCAAGGTAAATTTTTAATTTTTGACAGTTGTTTTCTGCATCATTATTAGAAAGCAGGAGTAAATCTTTATTTCCAATATGATGATTAGTCTATTTAGAAATTTCACATTTAGGCAAAGTACTTCATCTCCAGATCAAAGAACCAGAAGATACAGTCTCCACAGGATTAATGCTGAAAGCTACAGGGGCAGAATCCCTAATTCCTAATAAAAATCATTATCTTACCAATTCTATTATTAAAAATATATGAATATATATACATAGGTATATATATATATATTTAGGAATATATATATTCCTAAATTAATATTTTAGTATGTATTTAAATATTGGATATTAACAAATAGGATCAATAATATCAATATATAAAGCAATCAGTTTGTACAAAATTGAAAACAGTTACACTGCCAAAAATGACATAACTACCAATATTACTAGCACTATGGCAGGAAATTAATATAAACAGAGTATTTCTAAAGTCCACCAACAAACTTCCAGAGCAGGTTCTACTTATGAAAATAAATAAAAAATGTCTTATGAACATAGTATCAGAAATGCATATTTTTTGAGATAAACCAGTTTTTCACCCGAAAGTCATGAAATGTATTAATCCGTGCGTAATATGTATCGACGTTTTTTATAACATTTGAAAATACCTCCAACAACAATTCAGTTAACTTTTTATTAATTGCAAACAAAATGACCTTATTTTTTACATATTTTAGTAAAACTGAACAATAACAACAAAGCTGTAGGAGGGCATCACAGTAAATGTTCGAAATACCTTGTGTCAGACTCGATACAGGCTTGCAAATGTTTTGAAAATGAGAGTCTAACTCTTTGACAAATCCCGGGCATGTTCTTGACAAATTCCGGGCCCCACTTAAAAAGTGCATCACTTTGGTTTAATAAAAAAAGCCATATAAAACATTAAGCATTTATCTAAAAATAGTGAACGATAAATTCAAAATTCGATACATTACATACCATGTTATATATAAAATAGTTTATTTTGGCATTACTGCTTTGGATGCTCTGGCGGAGGCCTGCAAACTATCAGACATTTTATGTGACACGTCAGGACCGAAGGTCGGGCCCTTTTCAATGCCGAGCCTGTGACAAAAGTCTCATATATCACCCCCTCTCGGCGGCCCTGGTTCTACCATTTAACATCAACAAATCTAACACTGCCAGAAATTATATTAAAAAAAGAAGACACAAACCAATATACAGAAGAAATCCCATAATGTTCCAGTTATTGAGGATTGAGAAAGATGCACATAAGGAACACCAGAAGAAGGGAATATACAGAATCCCTATCCAAAATAAGAGACTAGCTAGGCAAGAATCATACATTGGTGCTATGAAAAGAAACCTATTCATAAGGATGAAAGAGTACTGATGCAACATTCAAACAGGTGCTCTAATGACTGCCCTGGAAAGGAAGGCATATGAAGAGGATCTCAACATCCAATGGGAAGAGACCAAAGTTATTAGTAAAATCAGTGATCTATATGAACTACCATCACTGAAATGCTGGAAATTATAAAAAGATTCAAAAGTGAACACCTAGTTAATGGTAACTTTCTGGTTAACCCATCTAGTGCATAGTTTTATGTTATGAAAAAGAAACAATGAATGCAGTTGGGAACATGGTGATATATTCTTGGATATAACAAAAATATTGACTTTGATAGACTTATATTAGAGTAAAACCTGTCAAGTTGGACACTTCTCTATGTTACGACTTTCCTGAAACACGAAAAATTGCCCATTTTTTACTGTATGTCCAAACTTCTACATCCGGATACCTCTCTTACCTTGAACAAATGTTTCTAATAAAGATATGGACACTTTTTGATTATTGGTTGAAATAAAATCTTAAATTTTATTTGGGTAATCAAGATTAACCAAAGAAATTTGCGAAAGAGAAACTATAACATTGATTAGTCATACCTTGAGATGGTTGCTGATGACTTATAAATCCATGGTTTACTTATTACTGTAAATGCAAATTGAGCATTGAGAAAATTCAAACTAGCCAATTTATAGGCACAATATTTTATTGCAATAAAATTAAAAATATTTGGGCTATAATTGGTTAGTTTCGGTTTAGTTTATATTTTACTTTTTCTTTGAGAATTGTATGCTGTTTCTTCTATTTCTGTGATTAAGCTTCCCTCACAGATCTTAAAAAGCAGTAAAACAAAAATTAAACAAACTGACATTAGATCAAAAGAGGCAAGTTGTTGATCATGACAAGAAGTGAGATGGATTTATGTAGCATGACAAGAAGTTTCACAATTAACTATTCGGAAATGTTTTTAAAAAGCTGGGTTCCTTATAGATTTCACTGAGGAAGGAATGCAAAAGTTCAATAACTTTTGACCTAGGAGAAAAACTGAGTGCTCTTCCTGAGGGCTATCATCATAAAAATTTAACTGAAAATTTTACAAATTTTGACAACACTCTTGTCCATCATGAATATGAAACTGTACATCCAGTGAATTAATTGAAAAGATTATATCCCACTCAATTCATATAGAGACTTTGTTAGAAAAAGAACTGAATGATGATCATGAAACAGTTTTGGAATATGTAGAGGAATTTGAATGTGCATTTTCTAATAATGAACCAGAGATTATTGAAACTCTATTTGATATAAGAAAAAATAAAATTGAAAATGTGGAATGAAATGTAAATTAAATATAAAAAAGGCAAACTCTACTTACAAACTTCTTTTCAAATAGATAGTTCTTATGTTGAAAGCATTGACAAACTACAGGGTGTATTTAACATTTTTGAGTTTTTTATTTAAAATAATAAAAGTTTCCAATTTGATTTTAATAAAGGTTTGCATTGACATGAAAATGAAGTGTTTAATATGTTTAGAGAAAAATTTTGATTTTATGAATCTCTCTATGTTGGACATCTCTGTAAGTTGAACACATTCTGAAGGAACCAAATGTGTCCAACATAGAGAGGTTTCACTGTATTTTTAATCATATTTTACATTTAATAGTTAATTTTAAGCTTAAGTTGTACTATTATTGTAATGTACGTATAAAGGTATTCCATTTTTAAAATTTTAAATAACTAAATTGTCATGCGCTCATAGTTCTTTTACAGAATTATAAGTTTTAAATGTCAGAACCACTAAAAATAGTTAGATTGTAACCGAAAGTACTCTGGTCAAATAAACTTTGTTTTTATCCTACTGCTTTAAATGCTTCCTAACACAGTTTTGGTAATACTAGTTAAATTTGGATTTTAGCAGTTTTTGGAAATTTGTTAGTTAATTATATATTATATTATATATATTATAAAAATTTTGTAAATGATTTTTAGAAATTTAGATAAAATCTGTGCATTTATGATAAAATATTTTTATAATGTTATCCAATTCTAATTAAGAATTTTATATACTTCAAAATTTGGTGAAAAAAATTTTTTTTAATGTTATATTTAAATAAAAGCTTTGATTGAATGTAAGAATTATAATTTTGATTTAAAATTATTATATACCTTTGAAAAAAAAATGCAATAAAATTACTAATTTTAATTAAAAGTTAATTGATATTTGTTTCTTTATATTTTATTAGAATAAAAGTACTCTTATTATGGAAATTTAAAATAATAATAATCTAACAAATATGATAAATACTAACCAACTTTTCTTAAATACTGATAATTTTGAGGAAGTATGTAGTATTTATTTAGTTTTTAAATTAATATGAAATTTCTTTCATCTTATTTAATTTAATTTTCTATTTGTTTTTTATTTCAAATTTTAGTTAATTATTTATTGTGAAGGAGAAGTTATTAGTTGTTGTCCACTTAAAATTTGTGTGCATCCAGATATTTCTAAAATTATGTTTTCAGGAATAGATCCCTGTGCTCTTGGATCAGTTGTTGAAGTCTTGGTAAGTTATTATTTACATAATTAATGCAATTATTATTAATTTATATGCAAAAATCACAATAATAATTACATTTTATAAGATGCAATTAACTATTGCTAAAAGCTTTGTTTTTTACAATATAGTCTGAAATGGCATTCTTGTTTTATAAGATAAAACATCCATTTTAGTCTATTGAGAAATAAGTCTATTGTATAAAGACAAAAACAATTTTAAAGAAATCTTTGTTTTATAATTACAGTCATACCTCATTTTACATCATTAATTCGTTCCAAGACTCACGATGTAAGTCGAATAAACTTTAAAAAACTGACCTAGACTCCCTATAAAAAACTTGTAATGACAATAATAACATTTTTAAGCTTCTAATTTTTCTATCCTCTATTTCAACCAATTTGGCCTTCAAACAACAACAGCTTTTTATTTTCCAATGAGTATATGCATTTTGAGTTGAAGATCTAAATTTATTTTACTCCTCATCAGTACATTATCTAAAATTTACAATATTTAAGTTTACTTAAAAGAATTCTTTAACTAAATATTTTACAATTTATCTTACTTTGTACAATTCTCAAAATTCTTTTTATACTAATTTACATAATATTTTTTATAATAATGATGTCCTCTATAACATTTTAACATTTTTCTATTTTTGTCATATTTATCCATATATTATTTATTTCTAATCCTTTATTCCTATTAAATAAATTACTATTATTAATTATATGTATATTTTCTTTTAATTTTTGCTTATATTCCATTTTTTCAAAATCAGATGTTTCTGTTGTATTTAAATCAATGTTACACCCACATATGTGACTATGTTCTACTACAGCATAACATATCATTATTTTTTAAGACTAGCATATTCATTTATTCTATCTCCCAATTTTCTTTTTATTTCCCCTGTATAAGAATTTCCCACACAAATTTGAAAATTTATATACAACATTCTCTTTTTCAAATATATGAATATCCTTAATGGCTCTTGTATACATTATTGTTTCATATTTTATCTTCAAAGCACACAACAGTAGTATTTTATAAAGTAAACACTTTAATAGGCAAAGTACTTTCAGATAGATCCAACTTCAGCACTTTACAAATTGCGCTGAAGTTGGATCTATCTGAAAGTACTTCACCTATTAAAGTGTTTACTTTATATAATACTGCTGTTATGTGCTTTGAAGATAAAATATTAATTATATTAAGAATATAAGCAGGTATAATTTTTATTATTGTTTCATTTTTATTCCTTAATTTTGGTGCTAATAAAATATTATAAGATTTACATATTTTTTGTATATCTTTTTAACTAGAACAAGAATTAAGACCTTTATTAAATCTAATTTAAATAAACAGATAAGCACTTGAGATGAGATTCTATTTTTCTTCAATGTGATTTCTGATTTATGTGAGTTAATCTTGGATAACAGTAATTTACTCAAATTAATCTTGAGTATTATTTAAATATTATCCAATTTGAATGAAATTTATTTATATTATTGGGATCTTCTAGAGTAGTGGTGAGCAAACTTTTCTGACTGCAGGCCACACAGACTTCTGTAAGGTCTCTAGTGGGCTGCATGTAAAAAAATTTTTTTGCTTTCATACATAAGGTATTCATATTAGAGGAAAATACTGCGATCATGCTGAAAACCAATGTTCTGTTTTCAACAAATTTTCACAGCCGCTCCCTACCACTACCATCGGCTCAAATTTACTCAAAACTACAGCCTGTGGGCCACATGCGGCCCCAATACGTTATATATTCAAAAATATTGGAAAATTGAGTGGGGCACACCCCACATTTTTTTAAAAGAGGCGTTTTAGCATACAAAATCTAAATTTAATTAAATAATTATGTTGCTTGTTTATATAATTTAACATTTTTATGGTAAAATTTTAAAAAAATCTTACAATTGTGCATGAATTATGGGCTGCACAAATCGTTGTGATGGGCTGCATGTGGCCCACAGGCTGTAGTTTGCCCATCACTATTCTAGAGAATCAAATGATTGATATTGGATCTTAGGTGCTATGATCCAATATCAATCATTTGATTCTCTAGAATACTGACAATGATACTGCCAAAATGATATCTCATATAAATATTATCAGATTTGAATGAAATTCATATATATTATTGATAGATGCTAGGATATCATGTATGCTAAAAATGATAAAAATCGATTTGTTATTACTGCATAATAAGTGAATTGAATTTAATTATTTTTAGTATATATGATTCTGGTTATTCATTCTCAGTTATACCATGAAATACATTTTAATAAATATCTAAATTATTTTGGCTTCATTTTCTTGGCTTTCATTTATTTCATCAAAATTCTTTTCAGATAATAATTTTCAAAACTTTTAATTATTCTTTTATTATAATTAATATTTATTTCAAAATTATTTATTATGATAAAAAGAAACAAAATTTTGTTAAGAAAAAATAAGAACATATTTGATCAATATTTGCAGTATAAATAATATATACAGATAGTTCCTGCTTAATGAACTCCCAAGTGTGTGAATTTTTTTCTTCAAGTATGAAGTATCAAAAAAAATCAAAAAATGAATATTAATTGCAAAAATAAATGCTAACCATTCATAAAAAAACATTTTGAACCATAATAACTATACAATACAATATAACTATGTTTGTAGCAGTAATTCTATTGTCTGTTATGAAATTGGAAAAATCAAAAAAGTAGATTGAAAAACAAAAGTAACTGATCTCTAGGTAACATTGTTTTACTAACTATTATTTAAATAACTTTACATTCCAGAATTGTGCCTAAGACAGTAATTCATCTGTATAAAAGCTCATCTACTTATCTGTTAATAATAATGAAGAATAAAAATTCACTAACATTTATATGACAAATAATTTCTTTATTATTGTAATTTACTTGGAATTGAGAATGGAAACGGAAGTATGAATGGAGATTTGGTGTGTGGAATGTGAATAGACAAGTGAAAGGAAATGAACAGGAACTTGTGAATGACATGTGTAAATATACTGTAGAAAATATAGGCTGGGAGTGCTCTGTATGAGTGAAACATATCAAAAGGGGTATGCATTTGAGTGTGTAAAGAATGATATTGTGGGAATATGGTTTAGGGTAAACAGGGCCATGCGGTAGATTTTCTCAGTATGAGGCAAGTCTTTGAAATGCCACCCCTTAAATTTTTTTTACTTTTTTTTCTGTATTCTCAGGATAAAGACTCTATATCTAGTGCTTGGGAGTACTTGTTTAATCAACCTTTTTTTTCTGTATTCTCAGGATAAAGACTCTATATCTAGTGCTTGAGAGTACTTGTTTAATCAACCTGACTATAGTATTTAAGTGTGAAAACGTAAATTTTGTATCTGTTATCGCCCTATTTCTGTCCCCTTTTTGCCTAACATTTTATCCCACATGCACAACCTGTTTGTTTTTACCATTCCTCTAACACTGGGGGTTAAAAATTACAATTTACACTTGTTTTTACAGAAGTCCCCATTCTCTGTTAGGTTTTAAGCTAATGCTCACTTCCTCTGTGCAGCTAAAGAGGGGGCAGTCCAGCTCAAAAGTGCTCCTGCATCTTTAATTTTATTTTGGATCTGGACCCACTTAAAAAAGTTCATCATTTTGGTTTAATAAAAAAGTTATATAAAATATTAAATTTTATTTAAAAAAGTGTACAATAAATTCAAAATTTGATACATTACATATGTATGGCCTACACTATACAGTTCCTCACTTTACTATCACAAAACCTTTGTCTATCAAAACATTAGTATAAAATAGTTTATTTTGACATGACTGCTTTGGACTTTGGTAGACAGTGCACTCTGGTGGCAGCCTGTGAACTATCAGACTTGAGTTATATGTCATGTCAGGACCCGATGATTGGGCCCTTTTCGATACCGGGCCCATGACAAAAGTCTGATATCACCCTTCTCGGCAGCCTTGAGTGTGATTGGCAGATTAAAGTGTGGTAAGAGTCCTGATATGGATAGGGTCACAGTTGAGATATTGAAGTGTGATGGGAAGTCTGTTTTCAAGTGGATGTGGTACCTGTGTAAATTATGTTGAATGAAAAGTGTGGTTTCAAGTGACTGGACTAAATCTATGATTGTCCTAATCTACAAAGGGAAGGGTGAATGTAAAAATTATAAGGGTAATAAATTTGTTGAGTGTAGTTGGGAAGATATTTGATAAGATTGTAATTGAGAGAGTGAAGAGGGTGACTGATGAGAGAGTATGGGATGTGCAGTGTGGCTTCAGGAGTGAAAGAGATTGTGTGTACCAGATTTTTTCAATGTGTATGCGCTATTTTGGTTTCGATTTGGCAGTTGGTTTGATGATGCTATGAGATGCAATTCCTGGTAGGTTATTAATATAAATATGAACAGCGAGTAAAATATGAAAATAAATATTTCTTAAACAGTTAGTGTTAAGTTTATCGTGGTTATTAATTTAAATGATGAACAATGATGTAAAAATATGGTGTAAAATCTGAAAATAAATATTTCTTAAACAGTTAGTGTTAAGTTAGTATTGTGGAAATAAATATTTCTTAAACAGTTAGTGTTAAGTTTATTGTGGTTATTCAATAAATATTTCTTAAACAGTTAGTGTTAAGTTTATTGTAGTTATTCATCAATATTTCCTCTTAAACAGTTAGTGTTAAGTTAGTATTGTGGTTATTCATCATGAAGTTAGCTAATGGCCAGAATATCAAACAGTTAGTGTTAAGTTAGTATTGTGGTTATTCATCATGAGGTTAGCTAATGGCCAGAATCTCTCAAAGCACGAACCAATTACCATATTTTACATAGAGTTAATACTTCGAATAGTGCACAATTACCATATTTTACATATAGTTAATACTTCGAATAGTGCGAGAAATTAGTGGAACCCATTATTTGCACTAATTAAGGCCTACCTGTAATTCATATAAAAAATTTTACAAAGTACATAGCTGAATTTTACATAGTGATATCAAACTACAGCTACAACATTGTTGTAATAAGAGTTTACTTTCATTAGTAAAGTTATATCATAATACTATTATGTAAATTTTATGTGTATATCATAATTCTGCTTTGTAAGTTAGATATACATATAGCATATTATGACAGACAATACTACTATTAGCTAAGAAGTTTGTCCTATGCTACATGAATGCAGCCCAACATAAAATCATAAAATTCCTTAAAATATTGAGGTTTTTTATGTATTTAATGAAGTTTTTATTTTAAAATAACTATCTACAGTCCTATTTCTATTTTCTAAAATATTTCTTATTTCAGTGATTAAAATTTTTTGACTGCTCAATTTAAAAAAATTTTCTAATGAAATAGAAGTCAAAGATTATTATGCTATGCCATTTTTGCTTATTTGTCATGGTGATATCATATATTGTACATTATTTACTAACTTTTTTGCTTAACAACTATTGTTGGAAACCTTTTTGGATGAATTAGTATATTTTGTGTGTAAGAATTTTTTTCTTCAAATGTGGCCCAAGGAAGCCAAAAGGTTTGACATCCTTGGCTTAGAATCTGATTAGAATTCTATTGATGTCTTTTGCAAGCTAATTGTATATTGTTTATAGATTCTAATAGACCAGATTTATATATTATTTTTAGTATGTAATGTTTCATCATAATCAGAGCCGGATTTGCATTTTTGGGAGCCCTAGGACGAGCAAGACTTTGGGGCCCCTAATAATTCAAATCAGCTGCATCTAATTTTAAAGGCTCCTTATAACTTATAAGGAACCTTTAAAATTTTATTTTCTATCTAGCATTTTAATAAAAACCGATTTTTCTTATTAAAAGTTTATAAAAGTTGAAAACTGATTGATAGTTTTGGGGCCCCTAGAATCGCAGTGCCCTAGGACGCAGCCTAGCTGGTCTATAGGTAAATCCAACCCTGATCATAATATTCATGTAAACTCAATGTATGTAATTTTGTCAAGAACCAACCTTGCATAAGTTGACATTCCTATAGTCATAACATAATTCAAAATAACATCCTATTCTGAAATACATTCTTGCAAATCATTTTATAATTGAAAATGACATTTCAAAAATTTGGCTTGGAAGCTTGTCTTTGTTGAAATTAGTAATACATTTTAATTTTAATCACTAATTCTATTGATTTTATACAGTATCTGTGGATATATATCAGGGCTGCCCAACCTTTTTATGACTGTGAACTACTTTTTCACTGGAGCAATATAGCAATCTACCGATATCCAGGGAATAAAAGTACAAAAATAGCAATGTCATCTACATAATTCAAAATTTATTAAGCAAAATAAACAATTCTTCACAACATGAAAATATGAAAATAAATACGAATACAAGGATACATAAACAAAAATTTTAATGCAATATTTGGCATTGTGTAGATTTTGCAATTGATTCAAAATTTGGATTTGATGAAAGAGATAATCTTAAAATTTTTACCAACATATTTTGATGTGAATGTAAGTACAATTTTAAATCCATAATTTTTCTTTGTTGTATTTCAGAGTCTTTCAGATATTAATTTTTTATAATTGGAGAGCATTGTTTGAAAATATCTTTCAATATTTCCATTTTTTGGAATAGCAACAACTGAATTACATATTAGACAAGAGCATTTGGCATTAATCATGGAAAAAAGAAATCATGTTCCCATTCATCATGGTAATGATAAGTTTTAATTTTCTTTTATAGCTTATAATTATGGGTAAAAAAGAAAAAAATGTAAATAATTGAAGAAGTTTATTTTTATTATGGCTAAAAAAGAAAAAAATGTAAATAATTGAAGAAGTTTATTTTTTAATCTTTAATGCCAAACAACGATATATTGTTGTCTGGAACTGAGTAGTGTAATAGAGAAAGAAAAGACATTTGACCTTTAGCGCTCCACCGCCTAGCTATGCTAGACAAAGTTTAAGACCCAAAAACTTCGTAATTTTTGCGTAAATCGAGAAAAAATGGTTAAAATCTCAAATTCTATCATATTTTCCATATTTCTATCGTATTATTCAAAAATTTGATTTTCCGTCGATATTTTAATAAATTTTTAATTAACCCTTTAATTCGAACCCAATCCGAATTAATTAATATAATTGTGATCTTTCGACCCCCAAAAATTCAAGAATTGATTGTCCGAATTTGTCC